>MNCI01010466.1:0-22417 GCA_015680685.1 Gnetum montanum
CAAGAATCTACAAAATCAAGCTCAAAACACAAAACAGAGAACACAGCTACAAAGAAGAAACACAACCCATAGAGTAAGTACACCATATAACAGAGAACAACCATGAATATCCACAAGTGTTTTTGCATGAACCAAGAGGATTTTAGAGAGCTAGGAGCAAAGTTGAGAAGAGCAAAGGTAGAGAGAGAGCAAGCTGTGACTATGATTCAAGCAGTAACATAATATGAGAGGAGCAGAGAAGAATGGAAAGCACATGATAGATTTTAATCAAATTTTAATTTTAATGAGTATCAAATTTTAATGAGTATCAAATTTGATTAATGGCCGCTATATTTCGAGCACTAATGAGTATCAGATTTTAATCAAATTTTAAAAGGCTAGTTAATCAAATTCCTTTTACCTATATTTCGAGCACCCAAAACATAAAATACAAACTGATAAAAATCAGATGCCTCAATTACACTTAACCATACCAACAAATGTCACAAGTGTAATTGGGAGGACAACAGTTGAGCTTAAGGCTAGATTCACTTCTTAAAAGGCTAGTGCACTATAAACAATAAAGTCTATAGAATTCGACGAAATCAAACATGAACGCTTCATGATTGATATGGTTGGGCATAGGGGTACCTCACCGCTCATCACCCAGCCTTGTCATTGCTGAGGCTGAATGTGGTAATATTATGATTATTATCATTAGCATTATTTTGCTCCCATGTCGTAACAATCCCTTTAAAATAACAACATTATAGAAACCAACGCCCAATGATAGTACTCACCTAAGATTGTTGTTTACCCACACACATTCTTTCTCAACCGCTCAAAATTCATATTTAATAAAAAAAGAAAAAGATTTTGGAGAAAGCATGCTATTAAATTTAATTGCCAATAACACATAGGTGGACTGACTACACCTAAGAAAATAATTTGTATGGGTTTAAAACTCAAGAATTCTTAATTGTCATGGGATCAAACATTATCAATAATGGCCACATGCTAGCATGGGAGTGTTGACATTAACAGTGGAATTTTCCATTTTTTTTCATCTAAGACCTCAATTAGAGTTGAAAATCAAATATATAAATTTTAGTTTTTTGCTGGCATCAAAATTAGCAATATACAATATATTAAACTAAAAAAATAAATAAAAATATAGAACTCTTCATTGGATCAAATATCCAAATCCCATATTGAATAGGCTTCAATATTACCTCGACATTTATTGTAGATTTCTCAATCTATGGATATATATATATATCTTTATTTATGTTTTGAAAATGCAGTTTCTAATCAACGGTTACGAAAGGTGGCATTATATATGATGTCAGCTTGCTATTTTGAAATTCTTCTTCTTGAATAGCAACTTCCTTTACCATCGGTCTCTTGCTATTCTGAGATTCCTCTTCTTCCATAGCAACTTCCGTAATACTCAAATTTCAGTAGCTTTACTTCCATTTGGTAACGGCTTGTGTTGTATTTTGATAGCGAAAGCGGCGAAAAGGAAAATGTAGCTTCTGATAAGAAAATGTGGGATTATATATGAAACCATGAAATGCTAGATTTGTAGATCAAAATATCCAGAGAGGTTAATGGTTAATGCTCATTTTGCTAAGGCGGTTTCTGGGAGGCTTGCTTGTACCTAGGTCACACTTTTTATAAGTGATTATCCTAAAGCTTAGACTTAGGTCCTACAACTTGAAAAACAAGAAAATGCTACCTTTGTAACAACTAGCAATGCATGCACTGGTTGAAAGAATCTCTCTGTTCTAATATTTTCTTCTTCAACTCCAACATCTGTAATACTGAAATTTCAGTATTGCACGAGTAATACCTTTACCTCCATTTGGCTACACCTTGTGTTAAATTTTGACAGAGAAAATGGTGAACATAACGACCCAAGATCGGAGGTTGCTTCAGGAATCCATCATTAGTATTGGTACGTTTGGATTCTCTTGCAATTTTTGACTTTCTTATTTTTTTTCTTTAGTAGCCTTTGTTTGCAGCATAAGGTGCCAATGTGTCTGCGATTTTTCGGATTTATGCATGGTATTTAGTCTCTGTTTTGGCCTTAACAAACTGGAAAATGACTGGTTGNTTGGCCCAAGTAGCGAACTAATTTTATTTCTTGCAAACCGATAAGCCTAATTGCTGCCGGTACGTGGATCCAACCCGCTCATGGACTTTTTCGTGAGCTGCTACCAAGGCTAGCATCTTATAGTTTTACATATGATCCCACGTTTTCTGACCATTGATCAGAGTCTGCATTTTCTTGGGTCGTTATGTTAGTTTTGCCATATTTTGTTTTATTTTATTTTTCATCGAAACAATTTATGAAATGCGTTAGCATGATTGGGTAGTTGAATGTGTGAAAACAGAAACAACCAGTGGATTTTGCTATGATTCTAAGAATTTTGTACCCCAAACTAAATGGCCTGCATCGGCTGGGAGCATGAAGAAATTGGTCGGGTACTTTCAAAATATGAAGGAAGAAGCATCTCCCCTAACATTTCCCAAAATGAGCAAGACAAGAAAGCCGCAGAAAGAACATACGGATAACCTTGCCAGCAGATGGACTATCCACCGCATGAACCAGCCCTTGGCAGAGAGAGAGCCCAATTGTCTAGTTGCCAAAATTTGTAACCGACCATGTTTACTAAACTGTAAGTGCTATAACTGTGTTTGCCTTAGTGATGGTTTTCGTTTAACTTTATGGATGAAATATTTTTTAATGTTACCATATTATAAGATAGACTTTTATTTAGCTTTTTTAACCCATAAATGACTTGCACCAAAACAAATCAAACAATAAGCTTCTTAAAGCCACTTCTTGTTATCCTATTTGTTTCAAATCCTTAGATTTGCTTTACATTAGGATAGACCCAATCCTACTAAGATATATAATAATGAACAAAAAGCGATGATTTAAACTGTATGGATAGTGCATGATCCCAGTAGTAAGGAGGAAAAAATGAAAGCACTTCCACTTGAAGTTGTAGTAGTAGTAAGAAAACCACAACCTCAACCACCATCGGTGCATGAAGCCAACGAAGGTCCTTTGGAGCCTCAGTGAAACACCATAAATTTTGGGACTCTCATGATTTAGCAATCCCAAAATTTGGACAAGAATCTCTGCAAGCATGGTGTCACATTGTACCGTGCAAATAATATGGTACTCCAAAATTCCTAATGCCTACAAAGACACTTCTGATCCTACCCGCAATCCTCTGTAGCACAGTCAACATAGCACCTAGCCATAAGGCTAGTTTGCATGAAAGAGGCACTAGTGGTAGACCATACAGTTTGGCAAATTTTCTATCTACTGGGCTGACAAGCTTGCTACACCCCCTAGTTTGTCCAACTTGACACTTGAACCAAATGATGGTCTACCCAAAGACCATGCTAGGAGTTTCTGAAAGTATTCAGGATGAGAAAAATAGTTTGGCAAGTTTTCTAACTATGAGACTTGTTACACTAGTCTATGCTACAGAGCGTAGGAGGCCTTAAGAAGATTGATCATGCACCAAAGATGCAGATTGACAATGACTCAACCCTCTGGGATATCTACCCCACTTCATCCTTGATGCATGAGCAACATGACATAGAAAAATGTTGTAAGTTTTGTCAAAAATCATTTCAATTTGAATGCTATTTTGTACTATGCTATGCAGCATAGAAGGAATGTACTCTAACAATACTCCCACTCAGATAGCTTTAACGAAGTAAGCATATTTTTCCATGCTTCAACTATCAAAAAAGTTTGCTTTGCTACCATGCCAAGACATGATTGACAAAATTTTTGCAAAGGAAGTCAGAATTTAGGCCAAACTGGGTGCTACACTATGCTAAGAATTCTTTGTAACAAACATGGTAGTTCACTGGATTTTGGCACATGCAGCTTGAATAGTATGGTCATGATACAACAAGCTTCATGCTCAGCATCACACTACAGCGTAGCACACCAACATGACACTATAGCACAACATCACACAGTAGCATAACATAATCATGTTTGCACTCTGTGGGACCTAGGACACGTGGCATCCAAACCACATTTTTCTCCTGCTCCTGGCTCTATAAATACCTTGGTGAACAACATTCAAAGGGTTGGCTTTTCTTTTGGCATTATTGACTTTTGGAATCATCTTTCCTATGGTTGGCTTTTAAGATTTTTCATTTTTGGCATTATGGCCTTCTGGTGATTAGCTTTGGCAAAGAAACTAGCAAGTGGAAGGTTCCTATTAGCAAGCTATTGACAGTAGTTCAAGGAGCTGTGATCATACCACTTCGTTGTAACCTATGCCTATCCACACTGCGCATCAATTGTACATATTTAGCCAAACAAAGATCAAATCCCCCAATCTTGGGCTGGTGCACCTTCTCACTCAAGCATGTTCATTTTTTTTTCCATTATCATCTTTTGCATTATTCTCTATCAATTCATGTTTGTCATTTATCATTTAAGTTACACATAATATCTTTAAAATGATCATTTACAAATGGTTATTGTACATTGATTAAGTCCCTGTCTGATCAACCAGATCATTCAGGGCACCCCAATTCCATTTTTCTCTAGCTTGGCCCTCGCATGGATTTGGGGTTAGGTTGTATGCCTGGTGACCTCTCGGTGTTCCAGCCACCGAAAATTTTGGTTGCTATAGTTTTTGGTGCAAGAAGGAGGGCCTTCTTTGTGCCCCTTCTTCACATCATAGGTAATCTTGCATGCTCTCTTTACCCCCTCACCTACTAGCGTAGATGTGACACCCTTGTAGTTGTCTACACATTGGGTGGTGTAGACTGGTCGCAACGACGGTTCCTCTAGAACCCTGCAAGACGAAATCCTCCAACCATTCACTGTACCACATTTACTTTGTTGACTATGCTACCCTACCTACATCTTGTGTGGCATAGTGAACCTCTTAGTATAGTAGTCTTACTTAGCATAGTAGGCGTAGCAGCGAAGGCAACTTCCAGCACTTCCCAGTGTACCTATTTTCAGCCTCTCTCTCCTCTACAGTTTCCCTTTTACAACAAAAATGATTCCAGCAACCACTACCATTTCCACCTTGAACTAGGAGGTTCCTTACCCTATTCAAAGCACAATAGGTCCTGAGTGACTACCCAACCTAGTGTTGGTATAGCAATAGTCTCTTAGGCTACAACACCTATCACCTGAGTGCTTGGCACAAGATGTAGAGCGATATGATTTCCTCTACGTAAAATACTAGGTGAATCTAGCATTGAACCACCAAGAACTTGAGAAGAAACGTAAGTTTGAGTTCCTCCACTAGAATGGGATGGATTTCATCCTTGCTCCTGATGTCACCATCCTACTGACTAAAGAAGATCAATGGGTGTTAAACCAGCTGATGCAAGTGAGGTCTAGGGAATGGGACACAACTTCCCATTACGATGAAGCATTCCAGGATGGGCAAGAAGAATTGCACTCCCACTCCAAAGTGGTGGCTAGAACTATGCCACGATTATCCCTTCCATCGCTATCTTCTGCTCAAACCTACTCTTCTCTTCTGCCTCCTTTGTGGTCGCCACAAGCCCGCTACAGCCCACATCCTTTTCAAAAATGAGTAGTCATCCAATGTTTTCAACATACTAGCAAGTGGGCCATTCAACTACATTTTTAGTCACCCTCCCCTCCCAATTTGTTCTGGCATCGTATCCAACGTCAATCATAGCTATGTTACCATATGTGCACACTCTACCTACATCAGAATCGCACGTCAGTTTCACTCCTGGTCCCTCATCTGCACTAGTCCCACCACCAGTAGAAAACCCACTCTTAACCACATGGTGGATACCAACTTCTCCTCTCCCTACTTCACAACCCTTTCAGATGTCACATTACATCCAACCTCAAGTATACCAAGTCCCACAGGCTATGTAACCAAAGGCAAGGCTATGGGTTTCCCTGCCAACCCGGCAAGTAGCCAACCCCATGGTGCCATCAATGGCCATCGCCCCAATAGCACCACCCATTGGGTGGTGGATTTCCCAGGCAACAACACTTGCTGGAGTAACCCCAACAGTGCCCCCCATGGGATAGACCACTGCCCTTACAATGCCACCAATGATGGCTGCTCCTGTAGCCCCACAACCATCTACAACATCCCTAGATCTAGATCAAGCTTTCCAACTCATCTAGACCCTCATTGAGAAAATTAAATAGCTTAAAGCCATCAATTATGACACCATGTAGGTCATGGACTTTTACCATGATGACCCTATTATCCTGGCTATCCCTATGCTTACGCTAGCCCCTCGGGTGCCACTCCCCCAATTTACAAAATACAGTAGGGAGGGGGATCCCAATGCATATTTGGTGACCTTTAGGTTTGAATCTCTACTACTGCAACCATGGCCACACACCATCATCTATGTCTTTGCCATGTCTCTAATAGGAAAAGATTTGGATTGGTACCATGCGCTCCACATGCCTCCATCTCCACCCTAGAAGAGCTGCTAAGCCAATTCGTGACCCGCTTCAAGTACAACTTGAAACCAGAGGTCACGCTAGACAAACTCATGAGTGTTAAGTAAGACCCACTAGAATCTCTGCAGAGATTCATACAACAGTGGAGCACCACCCTAAATTAGATACGTGAACCTATTGTAGAGGATCACTTGTTGGCTATCTTCAAGGGTGTGGTAAATGACTTCATTAAGTCTAAACTCTACTACCTAGCCCTAGGGTCCCTCAGCCAAGCAAATCAAGAGCATTCAGGATGTAGCCAAAGCTATTAGGAACCCTACCTATGTGACATACAAAAATATACACATCAAGAAAGACAAAGAGAAGGGCAAGGCCATAGCAACCACGGTGGCTGCTATGGCCAACAAGACCAAGCCCAACAACAGCAACGACAAAAAGGCTACTACAACACCCAACGCACCCGCTAATGCCACACCTAGCTCAAGCAACATTGGTCAGCCCTCAACCTAGCCTAGCCCCAAATTTGAGTGCAATGATTGCTTCAAGTATACCTCCATACCCATTAAGCCTTCAAAACTCCTGAAGCAATTGTTGGGAGTTGGGTGTATACAACATAAATGGATGTTGGAGGAGGCAATCAAAAATCATCAAAGATATTGTGAAGTTCTTAAAACCCCCTCCTTAGCTACACCTAATGAGCCACCAGTCCCTAAGAATTTTAGGCTAGAATGTTTCTATGACTCTCACCAACTATGTGGCCATGATATAGACTACTACTTGGCACTGAAAGATGACATCCAATGGATGATTGATTAAGGAAAACTGATCTTGGATGAAAGGAGTCCTGTCCACCCCAAGAATTAATGAATGCATGTTTACAAAGACCCCCTAAACACTAACAACGTGGGGTATACCATCAATGTTATTGGCATTGACAGTAATCTAGAACCACCACAACAACAATTTGTGATGTGTGTGCCTCCTCGTAACTCAGAAATACCAATGACAATAAAAACAATGTCGCAAGCCCTATTTGTCCTTAAAGTTCCTCGTCAAACATCCACCTCTATGCCTTTTGTACTTAAAGTATGACTGCCACCCATACCAATGCAACAAGCACCATTTTTCATTAAGGTGCCAAAACACCCAAGCTCCTCTACCCAAAGAAAGGCAACAAAAACTACACCATAGCCTCCTCATCCAATAAAATGTGAGGAGCATTTAGTGAAAAATATGGCTAGGGAATGCACTGCATTAGGTATCCCCAAGCCTACCCCCTTGTCCTCAATGCCCATGGCCCCTTCATCATCAACAATTGGTAACACTGCGTAGATGCGATCGTCACCCTCCCATCCAAGAAAGCCCAATGCTCAACTAGAAACCACTCCCCCTTGGGAGATTCGTCTTCTAGGATGAATAGAGGAGAAAATGGGTATCAAACAACAAGATGGCAAGTAGGATATTCTCAACATCCTTACATAAGTCAAACAAGCCATAAGCAAAAAAAAACAACTTTATGCTTATATGACTTGATAATGACTTCTATAGTGCATCGTGAGGCCATGGTTTGCATGTTGGCATCTATTTCGATTGACAAAAACATGTCAACTAAAGAGAAAGCAATCCATGTTGTCATGCTTTCCTCTATGGTTGAAGAACCATGGCCAGCTTAGTTGACATTTCATGATAAGTCCATTAAGGATGACCCTGAAAAAGGTTAGGTGACAACAACACCCATGTTCATCACAATTTGGGTTGGCTAGTACAAGATTCAAAGGGTACACATTGATGATGAGGCTGCTACCAATGTCATTCCATTTCCAATAGTGGACAAACTGGGCTTGGTTGATCAAATCAAACCCATGGCAACTTCATGCCTAACATCATTCAACGGGGCACATGTAGTGGTAAAAGGGACTATTCACATTAAATTTATAGCATGGGACTAGTTACCCACAAGTGTAATGTTAATTATGATAGAAGAGATGCCTAAGTTCAAATTGATCTTGGGGAGGTCATGGTTAGCCCAATTAAGGGTTGTATCTTCACCAATACATCAAGAGATCCACCTATCCTAAGTAGGCCGGAAGTGGTGATCTACCATGACAAAGTGGCAACCTAAGCCATAAACAACATTGACATGGAGCAGGGTTTGGGGATAGTGATCTCTAACAACGAAGCATTTGTTCACACTAAAATATCTTGCTTGACTGATGAGCTAGTCAAAAATGCCAACTCAGATAAAGAAACTACGTGGGCTAAGTTGCCTTTTCAAACAATATACAATGACATAGAGGAATACCATAACAAAGCCTCTTGGCCATATGCTTCACCTAGCCCACAATGGGTTAGGAAACAACTACATAATTAGAGATTACCTCCAATTCAATTCTATAAAGGCTTGCCTTTAACATTTTTTATCTCCTTCCATCTTAATTCTAGCATCACATTCACTATTTACATTATCTTCATTTTTATCATCACACTCACTGTTTGCATTATGTTCATTTTTAGCAACATGTTTACTATTTGCATTATGTTCACTTTTGGCGTTACAATCATTATTTACATTGTTTTAATTGTTTGCATCATGTCTACTATTCACATTTGCATTGTGTCTATTTTTTACATTATCTCTATCATTTACATCATGATTGTTACTTGCATTAATTAAATGACCGTCATTGCCCGAAACAGCATAAAACTAGCATGGCCCAAAATGGCCTTAAACTAGCATGGCCTAAAATGGCCTAAAACTAGCATGGCCTAAAATGGCCTTAAACTATTGTCACAACTTGAAATGGCCTTAAACTATTGTTGTGGCCCAAAATGGCCTTAAACTAAAACAAGGGGCCCACAAAGGGCTTAAACACATTAATAAAAAAATTCAAAAAAATAATTAGTAAATTAACCCAAAAAAATAAATTGTTTCACATTACATTCTTCATCAAATTTTATTTTGTACAATAATTTTTACAAAAATTAAATTCAAAAACAAAAATAAAAATCTTTCACAACCGCACTATAAGTCTTCATCTACATCACCATTTCTTGTTCCACTAGGTCCTGTGTCTCCATTTGGATCCTGCATAAGGCAAAAAATAAAATAATGAATCAAAAATACAACAAGGCTCTCATAAAATAAACTATGACATAATAAAGAGTGACTAACCCGAGATGACCTCACATCCATTTCGGAGGATATCCTATCTATGCCAACCGCAAGACATTGTAGGATCTCTTCCTCAGTGAGGTTGGCCAAATTTTCATCTCCTAGATTAGCGCTTGCCACAACCTTCCCTTTCTCCATAGCTATCCATCTGGGTAGTCTTGGGGAAAAGGTAGCAGTGGTGGTCTCCCCAATAGGTGAGGTCATTTCCCTTTCAAGAGACTCATTGACTGTCACCTGTTGCATGAACTTCTCATAGGCCCTAGAAGCACCAATGACATCGAGGAATAGCTTATGGGTATGCAACTCAATACAAGCATCCCAGTATTGTTTACGATAGGTGGCACATTCCATTTTATACATATGCTTATGGTTCTTTTATGCCTATCCCCATTCATACACCTTTGCAGTATAATCCTTCTAGTCTTGGTTCTTCTAGGCCAGAAGGTCTATCTGCATGCATTGTTCTATGATCTCATGAGTCGCTTCATTCTTACTCTATACGACTATCCAATATCTTGCATAGTCAATAATGGCCATATGCCAACTGCCATTGTAAGTGTCATGGGCCAACAGAAATTCATTCCTAGACTAAAGGTCCTCCAACTCAATGGCTTGGTTGGCCTCCTCTTTCTCAAGTTTCTATCCCTTCTTCTAGAGGTCCTCATTCACATGCTTACACTCCCACAAGGAGCACACCAAGTACAATGCATATTTACTCATTTCCTCATATATATGATGAGGTACCTCAGCTACCTCTGGAGAAAGTTTAGGCATAGTGTCGAACTCAATGGCTTGTTAGGGGTTCCACTTAAGATGAGAAGCCGTTAATCACATGTGGGTAAGCGTTAGTCATAATGACATAGCAAAAATAAAATAACTTAGAGAGCCTAACATAGAAACTTCAACATACCTATCTCAAATTGATTTTCCTTAGGTGATCAATCATGTCATTGACCATTCCCTTCATAAAGGTAAATTTATCGGAGGTCTCGGTCCATGGTCAAAGACAAATTGAGAAAGAAGGATCAAGGGCACTAACAGTGGTGTCTTATGCATAATAAAACATGTTATCAATGATGGAGAGGACAAGAAAATAGTTGATGAATAACATAAATGATAGTCCAAAGCTCCTACCCAGCAAACCCTCAGGGGTGATAGCGGGGGGATCACCCATCGATAAACTATCAAGCAAGCAATCAAACTCACTAGCATCAAATTGTAGCCCCTCCTCTTCTAGTTGACTCAAAAGTGTGGCAAAATCCTCAACAGTCATGTTCCACTCAAGTATTGAAGCACATTCTACAAACAGGTCATTGATAGTAAGGGCCTCTTCCTCTATGGCAAGGGTCTCTTCTTCTACCACTGGGGCCTCTTCTTTCTCTTTAGTGGGTGCCCCTGCTTCAGGGTCTTCCTCTTCTGATAAACATGTTCAAAGTAAGAAAAATACTCCAATGTAAAATGGGTGCTACGCTAACAAAGTAATTTTATACACTTAACAATGGTGGGCTACACTCTATGAACTTTAATTGGCAGCTTTCTCCCCCTCTCTTTATTCGTGTAGGGAGGCTCTTTCACAAGATGAGACTTTTTATGCTACAACCTAGATTTCATAGTTTTTACAATGAGGTGTGTCCCCTTTAACACATTTCTAGTGTTAATGGGATGTGCCTCTCATAGACTACTTGGGGCAAAAAAGGTACGCCCCACCTAATCCCTTGTCATTATCAAAAGTGATTCCCCGATAGCTTATGGGGGGTCTTGGGATTGGGTAGTGTGGAAAACCTGGCAAATCCATGACTTGGATATCTGGCTATGATCCTACTATACCTAGGAATTATTTTCATGGACTACCAAGAATTTTGTGAACTTTCATAAGCAAGGTACGAAGAAGGCATAATGCATGTTGAAATGGGAGTCAAGATTCTCATGAAGCTTGACCATTTCAGCATGTAGGCCTTTAGAGAGGTACTTGGCCTAGTTGTAGTGAATCCCTTCCTACATGACCTTCCTTATTATCCAAGCTTGCTCTACCCCAAGGATTTTTCCTTGAGAGAGTATCTTAGGAAAGGCACATGCATAGAAGATAGGATAAACCTTTTGGGCCACCACTAGCTTGACCTTGTGGATGTAAATCGACTTTCGGTCCTTACTTATTCCTAGCCATTCCTCTATGTTCCATTGATGGTTGACATCTTTCCTACTCTTTTCCCCCATAGTTAGGCCATCATATGGGACACCGAAAAGGTCTACAAAATTTTTTTCATTTATCTCAAACACCACCTACACATTGAAAACCCATGTGCACAAGTAGTCAGCCTTTTCAAAAAAGGAATCAATTAGGGAAACCATTTCCATAGTAGAGACACTTGGATTTACTATCAAAAATAAATCCATGAGCCCAACCTCCTTAATGTTATGAACAAGGATGACTAGGATCCCATTGCAAATCCAACTCTGGGTCTTGTCCATCCCCCCATACATGAAGAAGAGGTTGGTCTCATCATGCCCAGAGGTAATCACTATAACCTCTTGGGATGTGCTTGCTACTACAATAACCAACAACAAAAGATTAGTAAAATAAAAAGAAAATCATCACTTGAGCACATAAAAATAAATGCATGATTTAACATACCAATTTAAATGACATAGGAAATGATTGAATTTCCACCAAAAAGTCTTCCACGGTAAGCGGTTGGCAAGATGCCCATTCGCTATTCAACTAGCCAACTTCTTTACATTTCCTATAGAACTTAAAATACCTAGTTGGATAGGCTTTAAAATCAAGCCCAAGTTGTTATATAACACTAGCATGCATGTTCCCTGTAGAGGAGAACTCTTGCATAGCCATTTGGGCCAACACCAATGTATCTGTGTTACCGTGAAGACCACCCTCATCAATATAAAACCCGGCAACATGTAAGAATATGGTAAGCATATTGACTAGCACAAGGCAAATGATACAACACATTTAAAATACCTTCATAGGACTCACCCATCAACATAATAAATGGTTCTAGGTGGGTTCTGGAAGTAGGTGCCCATGTGATGGGAAACGTATAATGTGTTGTATAGATGGTAGCATTTGAATTCGAGCATGTCCCAAATTGAACATAAGCACCTCAAGCTCCTTGGGCACTGGTCTAAGCCTTCTGCCCCTTCACCTTCGATCAACCCATCAACCATGAACTTTAGAATGCCCCAGTTTCCCTAGGAAACAATGTTTCGGTAAGTATAGCAGCTATTTTGGCCGATAAGTGTGACCACACGATCACACTAAAATGGTGAAGGAGGAACTCTAGGAAGTCCTATGCACCCTCCTAAAACCAAATTGCCTAATGCCCTACCTATGCATGGGGAGGGGAAACATTGGCCATGGGTTCACTAAGGTAGCATAGGACTCCTACTAGCTCAAGGATAATCAAGATGGGTTTTAGCATGACCCTGTGCAATACAACAAGACAACGTTAGTACAACATTCTAGTGACGATTATCAAGTAGCGTAGCATAACCCTCATTGGACAATTTGAAACAGGAAGTCCTTGATAAAATATAATTAAACATTATATGTAGTGTAGCAAAGTGTCACGCATAGCGTAGCATAGCAGGTAGGCCCCGCGTAACGTAGCATAGTAGGTGCACCCTACAGAGTAAGAATTATGCGCTGCATAGCATACCATCGTAGACATGCCTATACAACATAGCATAATAATTACATTTCACACAAGGGTAATGGCTGCATTATGCATAGTGTAGCAGGATGACTGTACCCCCTGCAACATAGCAAAGGAGAAAGTACAACATACGTAATAGTAAAAACAAGTGTAATGATATGACAAGTACAACAATCATAAAATGTATTAGGCATGCTAATGTGGCATGCAAAACTCTCTAACAGTGTGGCAACATAGTGGGCCTTTAACAGCATAGCAACGTGATAGATTTCCAACATCATAGCCTAATGCGCTAGTTAATATAACAACATAGTGTAACAAGAACTAAAATGTAACAATCTAATAGCACCAATGACCAAAACAACATGGCCTATGAGAAAAAATCACAATGTTCCTGTTGTCTCGGCCCTACCCTACCACATGAAACATGGCTAGGCAAAACATAGACACAATAAACTCTCCCTTTGCTCATGCCAAGCATGTGCTACACTGCCCCAAAACTTTGTAGACAAACAATCCCTTCTAAGAGTAATATGCTATGCTGAGTGTGAACTATGCCATCTAGAACCATCCAAAATCCTACAATAGTGTAGTGATCATTCTCAACAATGGTGGAAGGGGTGGTACCATGCACAGCTATAGTGTAGCAATCGTAAGGCTGCTACAACTAGACTAGCGATAGCCATAGTGCAACAACCAAAACAGAAACAAAAGTAATCACAACAGTTGCAACAATGACTACTGTGATGGCCAAAATAGTAACATCAATGGTAGTCTAACTTGATACATCACATAACAAAAATGAGGGTAGCATAACAGTTACCAGGTGGATGGACCCTCTGACCTTTCCTCAACGTGTGTCCTAGAGAGGCATCCTACGGTGTGCTTCACTTTGTTCACCTTGGCAAGCCCCTAATTCCTGCGTTCAATTTTGCATGCCATTTCCTTGCTCACAAATCAACTATATCAACTACTATGCTACATCTGTTATGCTCTCTCTTAGCTCAACCATGCTATGCTCCAAGTGTTGCCTTTGACAATGAAAATGATAAGTTTACTAGGGGGTAATCCCCTATTTATAGCCAACGTGGTAAAAAAAACTATCACTTTCATGTCCCAAATAGCATGGGACACCCCTACAATGTAGCACTATTGTAGTGCAACATGCACCCGCTACAACGTAGTTCTCGGCTGCAGTGCAGCAAGTGGGTCCACCGAAATTTTCACTTCATCTTTACAAACATTACATTGTTACGGTCTACCAAGACCTTAAACTAGCAATTTTAACTCACATTATTACATTCTTACAGTCTACTACAACCTTAAACTGGAAACTCTAACATCTCCTTTATATTCTAAACCTGTTAGCGGTCTGCTATGACCTGAAACTAGCAATTTTTAGCATGAAATCTTACATGTTAACAGTCCTCTATGACCTTAAACTGGCAATATTAAAATCTAATTTTGCATTGTTGTAGTTTGCCAAGACCTTAAACTAGTAGTTTTAACTTATGGTGTAGCCCAGTTATGGTCCGCCATGACCTTAAACTGGCAATTTTAGCATTTGTCTTACATTTTAGACCTAGTGATAGTCCGCTACGACCTCAAACTAGCAACTTTAACTCACAATATTATATGGTTACAGTCCACTAAGACCTTAATCTAACAATTTCTTATGTTGCATTATTTCTTTATGTATATTCATTACATGATGTTGCTTCAAACATGTATCACTTAACTTGGTCTATTTGCTCATTATGACAAGTCCAATTGAATGCATGGTGATCTTTGTTCACCTTTGACCTTGATGGGTCCCTACAGTAGATTTAGAAGATGCTTGAATTTAGAATTGGTAGACTTTGGAGTATCCTCTTGTGACATTCACATGGCATCCTTAGAAGCAACCATGGACTAGCTTCAACACCTAGTCTAGGCCTTAAACTTAGAGGTCAGGGATGTGACTGAGGACCCTCTTATTGAAATCCCTGTAACTACCACTAGAGGTGAAGAAGAAAACCTAAAAGTTAGCTTCCTATTACATCCACAACTACATAAAAACATCTCAAAAATTCTCAATGACAATGTTAAAGTGTTTGCATGGTCATATGATGACATGTCAAGCCTGGACCCGCGGCTCATATAACAGAACATTATCCTAGATCTACGTGTCAAGGAAGTTAAGCAAAAGGCTCACAAAATCAAATTGGAGATTGCATTAGCTGTACGTGATGAAATCACCAAGCTTTATCAAGCTGGTTTCATTCAGGCGGTCGATTACTTCGAATGGGTATCGAACATCATTGTAGTTTCTAAGAAAATTGGAGATATACGAATTTGTATAGAATTTTAAGACTTAAACAAATCAATGATTAAAGATGACTTCTCATTGTCAAGTATTGATCAACTTATCGACACTACAACTAGTCATGCCTTATTGTCCTTCATGGATGGATTCTTGGGCTATAACCAGATCCATATAAACCTAGATCATCAATTGGCAACCACCTTCATGACCCCTTGGAGAACCTTTTGTTATACAATGATGCCCTTTGGACTAAAAAATGCTGGAGCAACCTATCAACAAGCAATGACATATATTTTTAGTAACTACCTCTTGGAGAGATTAAACAATTATGTTGATGACATAGCAATCAAGTCTAAGGAAGCTATCGATCATCCGAACAATCTCAATATAGTCCTCCAACGTTGTCATTTGCATGACTTGTGCCTTAACCCTAGGAAATGTGTTTTCGGAGTTAAAAATAGATGCATGCTAGGTTTTGTAGTGTTAGAAATAGGGATATGAGTGGACCCTGATAACGTGAGGGCCATAATCAAATTAGCACCACCTACAAACCTTAAAGAGTTATGTGGGTTGCAAGGTAGAGTACAATTTATCATAAGGTTTATCGTAAGGTTGACAAACAAACTACACCCCATGCAACACTTTCTTAAGAAGGGGATCAACATTGAGGGGATAGATCAATGTCAACAAGCCTTTGATAACCTAAAGAAAGATCTTTTGCGTATCCCAATTATTTACCCACCACAAAGGAATAGGCCTTTCTACATTTACCTTGCCACCTCGGACACATCTATTGTAGCATTGTTATGTCAAAAGAGAGATGACAGGTCTGAAATCCTAGTCTATTACCTAATCCATGCATTAATAGCTTACTAGGAAAAGTACAACGAGGTAGAAAAATATTGTCTCACCCTAGTATTTATGCTAAAAAATTTGAAACATTACTTGTTTTGCGGAAAAGTTAACATCATATGAAAAAACAACATACTTCGGGCTATCACAACTAACTTATACGAGAGCAGTAGAATAGCCTAAAGGAAAGCTATAACATTGGAATTTGATTTAGATTATGTTGCACAATCATCAACAAAGGGTCAAGCAATAGCCACATAGCTTACAACTTCACCCATTGATGATCAAGCAATAATAGAACCTAGATTCCTAGATGAACATATCAATAGCCTAAGCCCTCTACCATATGATTTCAAAGCAAGTTTATATTTTGATGATGCGTCAACTACACAAGGTGGTAGTTCCACCGTAGTTCTTACATTTCCCTCTAGGGAAATTTAACCCTTTGTGTATCGTCTTATATTCCTTTGCACAAACAACGTAGCTGAATACGAAGGACTCGTTAGGGGTCTTCTAGCAACCCAAGTGCTAAGCATTCAACATTTGACAATCCGAGGTGACTCCCAACTAGTTATCAACTAGATCACTGAAGTTTACAGTTGCAAGGCTTCACATTTGCAACCTTACTGCAATTTGGCCAAGAATCTACTAAAGTAGTTTATAATGTTAGACATCCAACACGTGCCTCGTAATGAAAACACTATAGTGAATGCGTTAGCAATGTTAGCATTAAATGTGCCATCACACATGTTTTCTACCTTGCCTACCTCGATAATAGAATGCATATATCCTATTACTTAAGTGGCACACATTGCATCTGTAAATGCAACAGATACCCAAGAGTGGTACGCTAACATTAAAGCTTATCTTCAACATGGCAAACCCCTACACGGCTTAACGTCGGCTCGAAAGGATGCAATATGGAAATGAGCCCAACAATATGTCCTAATAGGAGATAACACCTTATGAAAATGCTCCTTTGATGGGATACTACTAGCGTGCATTAGTGGGGAAGAAGTACAAAAGATTGTTAATGAAGTCCATGAGGGGCTATGTGGAGGGCACATAGCTCCTAGGGCTATGGCAATGAAAATCAAATGCTTAGGTTACTACTAGCCTTGCATAGAATGAGATTGCCTTGCCAAATTTAGGATGTGTGATGTATGTCAATGCCATGCAAACCTTATACACATGTCGCCCACATCCTACATAGATCACATGGCCATTCCAATGTTGGGGACTAGACATCATAGGATCCATCACACCTAAGTCTTCTATAGGACATAACTTCATTATCATCGCAACTGAATACTTCACAAAATGGGTAGAGGCTATTCCCCTGAGAAAGACCACATCTTAATAGATTTTCCACTTTATCCTAGATAACATAGCAACAAGGTTTGGTCTTCCCATGACTTTTGTGACAGACAACGGGCCACAATTTAGTAGCATAGAAACCAAAACCTTTTGCAACAACCTTGGCATCAAACACTCTTTTTCATCACCAAACTACCCATAGGTGAACAATTAGGCATAGGCAACAAACAAGGTCATCATCAACATTCTCAAAAAGATTCTTAGTAGTAGCAAGAGATGATGGCATGAGCAAATCCTTTATGTGTTGTGGACTTACCGAACAACATGCAAAACTGCTACAGGTAAGACTCCATACAGTCTAGTTTACAGATCTAAAATGGTGTTACCTCTTAAATTGCAAGTTCCATCACTATGGATGATTCTCTCAAAAGTTGTAGATGAGGCTCAATACAACAAATCAAGGGTCGTTGATCTTGACTCTATAGAGGAGAAGCGTGTCCAAACACTTGGTTGCATCGAATGGTATTAGGATAAACAATGGCAAAAGCACCACTACAATTTACATCAACAGCTGATCAAGAAGGGGGACCTTGTCCTCAAGGCTATTTATGAACGTGTGAGTAAATTCCTAGCAAACTAGGAAGGCCCTTTCATAGTCACGAAAGCCTATGAGAATGGGGCATTTAAATTCGTTGACATGGATAGCAACAAGTTTGCAAATCCAATTAACCGCTTGTACCTCAAGTCATACTACATTTGATACAAAGGATTACATCAAATACACAACAAGGTAAGCAACATGTCCACTACAATGTAAAACTGGCATAGATAGTCCACTATGACTATAAACTAGCATAGCTTGTCTGCTATGATGTAAAACTGGCACAACATGTCCCTGGGCTATCACGTAAAACTAGCACCTACAGCATGGTTTGCTACAACCTTAAACTAGCCATCCACCATCTACTACGATGTTAAACTAGCGTAGTGGTCTACTAGGACCTTAAACTAGCACATTGTGGTCTACTAGGACCTTAAACTAGTGCTTCCGATGGTCCACCAAGACTTTAAACTGGGTTCATAGTGCAACACTTCTAGCACACACAAGTGACCCTTGTAAACAAGCGAGCATGCATAGTTTCAAACTCCATGGACAACATGATGTGGAACATTGCATTTCTAGAATGTACTTCACATTTCTAAGGAAAAACCCTTTGGAACACATGTAGCCTCACCACCCTTGGTGATGAGCAGCGAGGTACCCCTACACTCAACCATACGAATACGAGCGTTCATGCACAATCCGGTTGAACTCCATGGACAAGCTAGTTGTGGTATCTAGATAGTTACATGTTGATTGTAGTTTGCTGTCTTCCCACCTGGACTCGTATTTTCTTTGTCATGTATGGTTTAGTCCAAAGTGAGATGTATGATGTGATCCTAAACTACTACTACTCCTAGAGAAAATGGAGAATAATATTGATTAAACTAATGAGTAATAGGAAATGAAGTCTAAGCTACCCTAAGTGTGATGAGCATCCATTCCTTAATCATCCATACACATCTTGGACCTCATGCACAACTACTACTGGGATCACCAAGCATAGATCCTAGGTATGCTATTGGGTTACAAAGTAGTCACACTTAAATGCTTGTGAAAGTCATACTCATTCCGCATTTAACAACAAGAATAGTAAATGATGATAAGAAATATTAACTAAGAAAATAATAAATAACATTAACAATTAACAATAATAATTAAACAATTAAATCTAAGTGAATGCTATAATGATGAAGTAATCTCGATCTTTATTTCCAGTCATGTACACGTCCAAGTACATCACACTCGAATAAAGGTGTCGTACAATTACAAGCATCACACTGCGAGCATGCACTGGGAAAATAATCTAACTTCTACGGAAAGAAATGCAAGGGCTTTGCTACAACTAATTATAAAGGTTCCTAAATAAGGTGGAAGGCCCTCTTATTTAGAGGCTGGGATAGGAAGCTGCGTAAACGGGGCCACATTGATGTAGGAAGGTTGTGTCGACAAGGCCGTGGAGACGCAGCTGCGTATATGGGGCCCTGTATACGCGGCTTAGTCAACACATCGACTATATAGCACTTCATCATACCCCCACAACTCAGTGAAAACTCGTGCTCAAGTCAAAGAAAGTGAGGAACAAGATCAATTGAATACACAGTGGATAGATATGGGATTATTGACTGACTAGAAATTTATTCATGCCGTAGTGGAGAATTAAATAAAATTTGGACACAGACAAAAAAGATAAAAATTTTGGAATGCATGAGATTCCTGGTAGTGGTGGATCCTTCATGGGTGCCTTTCCTTTGATCTGTGTGCATTTCTTCTAAGATTGATACCATTGAAGAAGCACTTGATGTTTCTTCTCTTCTATTTGAGGATTATGAGCTGTCCATGCTGATGTTCCAATGTTTGATGCAGTTAGCACTTTTCGTGGACACAGCAGCTACAGGAATACTTGATTGGCCTTGACATGCCATGTTGCAAATAGTTGTCATTCCTCTTCATAGGCACGGGCCCTAACCTCTCCTCCCTTTACATAGATAGATTATGCAGTAACAGGAGTTTTATGATGGATGTTGAATGATTTCCTTCTACTCTACATGTTCTACATGAGGTTCTTGGCCTCTGCCTCCCCCAGGTCATTCAGTTGCACCATGAGAAGGTACTCCTTGTTTTCTTCTTCTAGGACCATCTATAATCACACAAAGATCAATTGTTAGTAAGGTTATTGAAAAAATTTCAATGATTTCATACCTTACTCATTGCATTTAATAAATGTTGAATTCCTTACTTAGTGTGATTCTAGAGTTAGAGATTTTTAAAGGAAGTTTTCCTAAAAGCTTAATATCATACATGGTTTTGAGGAACATTGGATAAAATAATGATAAAGGAAAGAATAGGTTTGGCAATGAAATAATCGAAGGGTATAAGATGATGTGGTGGTGTGCAACAAATACAAATTACAAAAGTCACGTAAGTGGGTTCTCCCCAAAGTAGGTTCCAACCTATATGNCTCAAAAATCCAATGTTGTTCCAGGGGGTTCCACTGGAAAGACATGCATCCATGCCTAAAGGTTGGTAGCTTTCCTGTATTCATTATTCAAAAAAAAAAGAGAAAATGAAAATAAGGAAGTGCCACAAAACAAAAATTACTCCTGCCTTGAATAAAACACCTAGTGATTGTACATCTTGTTGTTATTATACTCTCATAGTTGCTCATCATGGGATGAAAAAATGAAATGTCACTGCTTAGAGGAATGGACTTGATCCTAATCTTTGAACTGGGTTAATGACACCTTAATCATGCTTTACACGTAGGATTCATTGTTCCTTGAGTTAGTTACCTCATGTCCCAATCTCTGCAACCCCTTCTCCAATTCATTCCATCTCACTGTTCATGTATTTATGACTCGTGTCTTGTATAGCATTGAATTCATACCTCATCATGGTGGTATCAACATGTGTGTGTTTTGTTGCATTGGTATAGATTACATTTAACCCTTCTAATGGCTATGGACATCTTAAGGTGTGGTTACGTAAGGGCATATAGGTTGGAACCTGCTTTGGGGAGAACCCACTTACGTGACTTTTGTAATTTGTATTTGTTGCACACCACCACATCATCTTATACCCTTCGATTATTTCATTGCCAAACCTATTCTTTCCTTTATCATTATTTTATCCAATGTTCCTCAAAACCATGTATGATATTAAGCTTTTAGGAAAACTTCCTTTAAAAATCTCTAACTCTAGAATCACACTAAGTAAGGAATTCAACATTTATTAAATGCAATGAGTAAGGTATGAAATCATTGAAATTTTTTCAATAACCTTACTAACAATTGATCTTTGTGTGATTATAGATGGTCCTAGAAGAAGAAAACAAGGAGTACCTTCTCATGGTGCAACTGAATGACCTGGGGGAGGCAGAGGCCAAGAACCTCATGTAGAACATGTAGAGTAGAAGGAAATCATTCAACATCCATCATAAAACTCCTGTTACNGCTGGAAAACAAAAAGTTGAAAAATTAAAGAAACAGAAAAGCATTTATTAATTTCGTGTTGTTAGAATGGAGGATATCCCCCATAGCTAAATGGTTGAGCATGGCTAGAATTAATAAATGGAAGGTGGGGATCCTTGCATGTTGGAAATATTGGGACCCGATCATACTTACCTCATCGGGGTTCACACACTTGATTAGGGTTGACATAGTGGGGCCAGCTATAATATGTGGTTAATTTATAAGGAGTTGACCCACTATGGTACTTGTGACTGTAAAATGGTATGCAAGGATCGACATGTCTCCCCATGTGGCAATATTCATTGGGCCCCATGGTTGTTGGAGTATTGAGTGGTGGCCTCAATAAGGTAACATGAGGCATTGGGTTCGAAGAGGAAGATGCACCACAGTGTTGGATTTATGTTGAGGTTGAGTTTGTAGTGTTTTCTGAACTATGGTGTCCCTTTCAATGGTCACGTCTAAAGAAGGGACACCTTCGATGTTGTGATGGACCTCCACTACTATTGACAATAGTAGCACAAGTAACATTTGCGAGTTGGCTCTATGGTGCAAAATCTTCTAGCATAGTTGGTGGTGATGTAGAA
>MNCI01010471.1:0-49474 GCA_015680685.1 Gnetum montanum
AGACTAGGTAGTTTGAACAAAATAGGAAACTTTCAACAACTCATAATACTTGATAAAGTTGGCTGAATCTCTTAAAGTAAGTCATTTGTATTTCTCACACACGCAATCGTTACATTGCACACAACCGCACGCCGCAACAGCACACACACATACTCACATTAACTACTGAGTTATTTGGAGGTATCTGGGCCTTGGTGTTGCCAGAGACCAGCAGGCACCTAAATCCTGTTCGAGGACACTCGTTGGCGGTTGCGTCCCAAACGGTCGCCAACAGATAGTAATTGAAAGGATGGTAGTAAAGCTGAATATTAGAAACATGACTGAAAGAGTCACGTGAAGACATGGGTTACTGAACATGGTAACCATATGGACTAGGCTACTAGTAAGGGTATTGTTACATTGGTAGTGCAAATGCCCATGATTGTGGTTGCTACCATTGTTGATATTGTTCATACAATTGCATTGGAGCTTCACTTGGATAATATAGTTGTTGTTGGCAGAATTTCCTAAGATTACCTTGAGGATAAGAAAACCTTCTAGATGTTTGCCTTTGTGTAAGTCATGGATGGAAGGCATACACCCCAAACTCCTATAGATGTGACACAATGGGGCAACATCCCTTGGGATGTTCATACTAGTAAACATCACATCCACAATCATCATCTAAGTCATTGTTTGCAACCTCTTCTATTGTAGCAATTTTGCCCTTACCTTTATAATATGCACGTTTAGCTTCATTGTGCCTCCTGTGCTCATGGTCACTACCTTGTTCTCTAGACTCTTTAGCAATTTTGAGGATGACTTGAAATTGGCTATCCATGGAACCCCTTAACTATTCAACCTTGGCTATAAGTTCAGATTGGAATCATTGAAGTGGCAAGGATTTCTTATGCATCCCCTCATCAAATATGGATTTTTCCTCACTAGTGCAGAATCGAACCTCCCTCTTGTGGATGGAAAGATCATGGTTGTACTCCTCTACACTTTCTCTTTTTCTTAGTTTTCCCTCCTCTTTGGTGACCTACTCTATTAACCTTTGTACTTGATGGGCAATTAGTTCTGATAATCGCCCTTGGGCATAAACACCAAGGGTTTTCCTTATTTCAGTACGAAGCCCATCTACAATGTGATGGAGTTGAGCCAATTGAGAATAACCATGGCCAAGTCATTTATGCATCAAGGCATAGTATTGGCCAATGGTGGCATCTAAGGGTTCGTGTGCTTCTTTTTTTCACCCTTGAATTTGCTTCCTTAATTTGGACTCCCAGGAGTACATTTGATACTTATCATTGAACATCTCAAGCATGGTACTCCATTATCTAATAGATTTTGGTTCTAATGATCAGTACCAGTTCTTTGATTCTTTGATGAGTATCCTAGGAAACAACTTTAGTTTCTGCCACTTGTTCTCTATGTTTTCTAAGGCTCATGCATCTTGAAAAGCTTGAAGATGATTCTATGGATCAAAGTTATATCCTCCTTCAAATCAAGGAATATTGTTCATGTATAACCATTTGATCCAACTGTCTTTCACATGCCTTGTTGAAATTCTAACTACCTCTATGATGTTAACCATACTTTGAGTAGTAAATAGAGGTTCATTGAGGCCTTAATCATGGTTCCTATGATGCCCTCTACTACCCTTTCATTCATGTGATGTGCCTCTCTTGAACATCTATGTCCTTGATCTTGTCTATCTTGGCAGTTCCTTTGGTTATTTTAGTCCCATCAGTCATTGCACTCATTTTGATCGCCTCCATGACAATCTTGCCTTCTACGATCATGATCAGAGCTAGAAGAAGATGATGATGATGAAGAGGAAGAGGAATTAAAACAAGCACCATCATGGCACCTACTACAACCTCCTCAATGATTGTGACCACGATCATGATCTTGCTTCTTGTCTACATCCCTATCTTGACTAGCCCCTCTGGATCCTTCTTTGTCATTGGATCCCTTATTACTAGAATTAGGATTGTGAACTGTGGAGTGCAAATTCTAGTTTTGACCTCCATCACCAAATTCAAAGAGAGGAGCATCATTGTATGGAAAACCCCTAGAAAATGGTTCTCCACTAGCTTGTTGGTACAATAGGAATGAAGGATGGTTAAGCCCTTTTTCCTTTGAAAACTCAAAGTGCAGCTTTAGTTGTTAATCCTATAAGAATTATGCTTTGATGGAATAATAATCCCTAGCATCGACATCTTTCACAGTATACTCTCCATAACGGTCTTAAAGACCACATCATGCAAGCATTTGATAGAGCATTACAAGAACAGCACAATTAGGTGGCAACACAACGTTGCCCTCCATGTCACACCACCATAGTTGTTCATCTTAGTGTAGGATGAAGGTGAAGTTTGGCACATACTCATCATGATGGCTATATATAATTCAGTATTATTAGGGCTTTGTCAAATGAACATTATCAGCCTTGGGTGGAGAAGCGCTCCTTTGAGAAGAAGACATTTTCAATTAGCAAAATAAAAATCATGGTGTGCTCTAAGAATTTGATGTAGTAATCATAAAATAATATATGACTCTTAGGTTCATTCCAACAATTTAAATACTTTAACTAGATCCTAGATAGCACACAAAATAACAAAAAGGTCCCTAGTAATGGTGCCAATGATGAGCAGTCAAGTACCCCTACTCCCAACCATACGAATCACTAAGGCATTATGCATAATTCTGTTGAATTCAATGGACCTATAGTTATCTAATACACTAGTTCCTCTAGGAAGTGAAATGGCATTGAGAACATTTGTTGTCTTCCCAACTACACTTGTGAGGCTCAAGGGTATGGTTTAAGTGTAATTGAGGTATATGAATTTTTGTCATTCTATATTTTATGGATGTAACTGCCTACAACAAGAATAAGGGTAGAGTACATTGAAAACTAATGTCTATTGTCTATCTAGCCTAACACAAGTAACCGCCCCACTTTCTTGAACACATATAGCACTACTAGGCTACCAAACGTTAAGCGTTGTTGGGTTACCAAATACTAGATCGTGCTTGTGTTCATTAACTACTAGAAATAAATTATTTAATCAAATGTATTAAAGTAAAGAACAAGAAAGTAAAATGCATTAAAGGAAATATTAAGCTATTCTCAGTGCTGCAAGGATTGTCAAAAAGAGTTCATTTTATTCTTATCACATTACTGTGCTCAAGTAAGTTAGTGCTTGAACAAAGAACCATACACACTTTAAACTCCTTTTGAAGGCACTTAGAAAATATTCTAAATTTAGGGAGAAGAAATAGCAAGAGCTTCACTACCTTGCTTGAAAACTAAAAACTAACTAATGAAAAACTTGTGAAAACTGGAGCCCAGGTGTAGTATTTATAGACTCAGGGTGTACACCTCGACGTCAGATATTTGACATCGGATCTAGGCCCCAACGTCACATACCCAATGTCATGGCCAACATCAAATGGTGATTCATCACCCTGGTACAAAAATGATTTCCTTTTATAGACTTTCTTGAGTGATGTTACCACTGTCACTATCTTAACCCAAGATGTTGTTGATCAAGGTGAAAGGCCTATTGCTTTCATGTATACATCTTTGAAAGATGCAAAATTAAAATATTCACTTGTTAAAAAATAATTGTATGTTGTGATTAAAGCTCTAAGGAAATTTTGCTATTATTCATAAATTTGAAATTTTTCATTATTATTCCTGATTTAGCCACCATTGGATTAGCTAAATTACAAGATCCTAGTGAAAAATGTGCTAGGTGGATTATGGAATTACAACAATTTGATATTCAATGGAAAATAGCCAAGTTAGTTAGAGGAACTGGTCTTGCCAACCTAATAGCCAAATCTTCAACTTTCGAAAATTGTGATACACCTAAAGATAAAGAATCAATATCACTTCACATGTTATCTGTTAATGAGGAAAATGATATTCCATTTGCTCTTATCCGATTACATGATCCATGGTATGGTGATATTGAATTCTATTTAATCTTTCACTGTTGTTCTTTGGATTTACATAGATATAAAAGAAATGATTTTACTATCTGGATGTTCTAAGTTTAATCTAATTAGTGGTGATTTGTTTAGATGTAATTTTCAAGGAACATACCTAAAATTCTTAGACTAATAACAAGCTAATAATGCTTTGAAGCAACTACACAAGGAGGGACATATACGCTATCACTTGTTAGTACATAAAATCACAATGGCAAGTTACTACTGACCCACTATGATTTACGATGGTTATAACCTAGTTAATACTTATGTACCATGTCAAATATTTAAAGGTAAAGATTCCAAAATTTTAGCCCTTTTACAATCTATTATGGATTTTTGAACTTAGAAGGGGAGGATGAATAAGTTTCCCAAAGTAAAATTCTTTGAGACAAAGCACACACCCCAAAGTTAATGTGGTTCCCCAACTTGGGTAGTCTACACTCAGAGGGTAGTATGCAAGCACACCTTCAAACTTTGTTGCTCTCAAGATGTGGTTTGAAGGATACCACAACTTTCACAAGCTCCAAGCTTCGCTACAGAGTGATTTGATGCTACAAATCCACTCAACCTCACAAGGTCTTGATAAGATTAGAATGTAGTTTCTAGGATCCCACAACCTTTACAACTTGAGCTTTACTCTAAAGTGCTGGGGTGCTACACCAACACTCAATCTTGTAGGATCTCGATAGGCTTAATCAAGATGCCTTCCTACAAGAAGCATATCAATCCTATAGGACAACAAAAGAGAACAACAATCACAAGGAAAGAATGCATCTAAGTTTGTTGATCCTCACACTTTGAGGCATAGCTCACTTTGACCAATTACAATAAACAAATGATTCTATAATAAGGAGAAACAATGATTTCTTGATGAATACACAATGATATTACAAAAGCTTTCACTTTTCCCAATGAGAATGGTATCTTCTTATAGCCACTATGTTTCAAAATCCATCTGAAAAATTGTACAATAGCTAACTAATGGTCACTAAAGATGTCTTCTTTGAGACTAAGAAATCTTTCTACATCTAACCTCCATTATGGAAAGATGTCTTCTTCACATAAAAGAAATCTTTTTGAATTTGACCTTCATTCTACAAAGACGTCTTCTTTTGATGAGTGATGTCTTTCTCTCTAGAAAGACATCTATTGTTTTGCGGAGATGTCTTCTCCTATGCTACCTTCAATTCTACCAAGATGTCTTCTATTTCTTGGAGACATCTTTCTTCAACTCCCTTTTTAGTTTGAAATATTTGTTCCTTGTTCATGTTCTTGAACTTCCTCATGTATTCTTATGTTACTTCCTCATGTCTTCTAGTCTTAGTCCAAGTTCTTGATGATGTCAATTTTTCTTGTAAGTCCTTGAGTTCTATCCTTGTCCACATTCTTTCCCTACAAACACAACAAATACACAAGCATCCTTGTACTCCATTTTACTTAACATTTTGACACACCAAAAGGTCAACAATCTCCCCCTTTTTGGTAATGTTCAAAACTTAATAAAACAAGTTAATAGACATACAAATATTCAAATATATCCATAACTATACTCTCCTCCTTTTTGAACAGCAGTAAAAAGGATAAAGCACATAAGCCTATCCCTAAGTCTTTCCCAATTCATGAAAAATGTCAATATCGCTTAAACATAGTCATACAATAGTCACAAAGGATATGCATTGAGCAAAATCTCTATCTCAAAGAATATCATAAAGCAAGTTCAAAGAGATCTATATTTCTAGAAGGAATATTACTAATCATTTGCAACCTTTCATAATAGAAATACAAGTACTTCTTACTTTAGAGAAGTTCATATAAACAATAGAGGCTTAACTAATCAAGATAAGATATATTCATAGAATGCTAAAATATCATAAGTAGAGAAATATAATGAAAAGACAAACTTAAATATTAAATTTGTATGTTGTCTTCAATATATCAAGATCTATCCTTTTTAGTTCAAAAACAAAGTTCGAAAGAACAAGCCCAACTAATTCAAACATGATTAAAAAACAAATGTTGTAATTAATGTCTAAGAAAATAAACTTGAATGCCAAAGACCAAAGATTGAGCATTTAGAATCATTTAACGTATCATCTTGAATCAAAAATCTCATTAAATTTTATATCTTTAACTTTCTATATACATTTCTTAGCACAATTTTCAAAGGACTGAAAATGTCAGATGAGATAGGAGAAACCCCTTATCAAACCCCAAATTTTGAGGATCAAATAACTTATCTTTATGAACCAATATGTCATAATTCCATTAGTACTCAACTCTTATAGAAAACATCACGAAGGTAATTATATGATAAGAAAGAAAGGATACATCTATAAAAGTAATAAATTCTCATGAACAAGGACAAATAACAAATCCAAAATAAGTGAATGCCCAAAAATAGCCAATTATATTTTTTAACATGATGCTCAAATAGTAACCAAAAGATATCATAAGATAAAATGTAAGATAACTTAACCAAGATTTAATTCTACTTTTACCTTGGATTCTGTACTATACCTTTGCATGACATGAATCCTTGCTCATTTTGGAACATGATATATTGCTATTTGAGTGCTTCTTGGAAATAGTCTCCAAAGACTCCCCCTACATTAGTTACCACCAAGAGAGATAATGAGGAATAGGCTCCACCTACACATGTGCAAATTTTCTTAGGCTTTAAAGATCATCTTGCATTTTTAAAGGAAGTAATTGCCAAATTACAACAACTATAGACCAACATTGAGATCAAATGTGGAGACTAAGGTCTCCAATTAGTAATATGACTTATCACAACAATGACTAAAATATTCCAAACATCATGAGCTTAGAAATAATGAACAGATCATCATAAGAAGTTAAGACAATGCAAGATTGAAAGTAATATACAAATTCAAATGAATTAATTACAAGTTCTACACCACATATGTTCATAAAACCAATTTCATTTAGCTCAAAATGAATATATGAGATACTCAAAATAATTATTCCAACAACTTGCTGATCTGGACATAACATTTTGTAAACAAAGTAAGCATGAATCAAAAATAATTTGTACTTTTCAAATCATGTACTTATAAATTTTCTAACAAGCAAGGAGATGGAAGCTTACCTTGACTTACCTTACTTGCATGAGAGAAAAGAAGATTAATGGAGTTTGAGATGAGGTCCCCAATCATGAAGTACCTCCTCATCTTTAAGTTCTTTTTTATTCGATTGTTTATATGATGCTTCTATCTGTTCATGTTCTTTATGGAAAAAATCTTGATCACTTATTGCATCATCTATATCTTTGAGAAAATTTTTAATACTCTACTTCTCTTCATTTTCAATGACCACTACCTACAAAATTTCCTTACCACGCCCTTTTTGACAAGAGTAACTATCAATCTTGTTTTGACCATGAGAATAGTTAAAGTTTTGCTTACAACCACAACTTTTACAAACAACTAAAGTATCCCCCTCATGAATAATATCATCAAACTTGATTATTCTTTGGCTTGAACTTGCATCCTCTTGTGTGACTTTCATCAAATTCTTTGGCTATTCTTCAAGAATCGTCTCTTCTTGAAATTTTTTGCAATCCTTATTTAAAGAGGTTAGTTGTTGAATCTCAAATTTTAGGTCTAAGATCTTTCCTTTTACTTTAGTATGAATAACATCTATAGCTTATAAATTAAAATTTCTTTTCTTTCCTAAGAAAATAATGTAGTACAAGAATTTCTTCTCTAGCTTCACTATACTTTTCATCACACTTACCATCTTATTCAATCATATGTGAGGAATATTCGTCTGTAAGTGCCATGCATATGAGATGAGAATCCTTCATAGCATTACCTACTTCTTCTTTGCTTTACTCATCATTATTCCAACTTGTATAAAAGTTTTTATTTTTTAATTCTTCATCATTAGATCTATTCTTTGCTTGAATCCTGCTACCACTAGAACATTCATTGGCCATGTGGCCTCTTCCTTCACAAACCTAACATTCTATAGAAGAGAAATCTAAGATAGAATTAAATAAATTTTTACCTCTTTCTTTACCTTTTAATAGATTGGTTCTTTGTAATATGTTCCCTTCCTTCTTCTTGTAAGCAACCATTATAGCTTTTTGAGAGAAAGATAATCTCATCTTCACTACCCTCATCATGCTCATTTAGCTTCTTCTCCCTGGAGGCAATTTTTAGAACAATAGGTTTTTCTTAGATGGCTCCTTTGCTTGTGAGATTCATTTCATAAGTAATGAGAGCACTTTGAAGTTCTTCAAATTTTAGAGTTGAGAAATCTTTGATTTCTTCCATGGTTGTAACCTTTGGTCTAAACTTCGGTTTAAGAGTTCCAATCATTTTTATGATGACATTGCTCTCGAGTAGATTCTTACCAATGCCTCTAATAGCTACAACAATATCGTTTTCTCTAGAGAAGTAATCTTTTATTTTTTTTTCACCCTTTCTCATTTTAAGCTTATCATATTCGCTTTGCAAAACTAACAATCTTGATTGCTTAACAATACAACTTCTTCATAAGTAGCTTCTAAGGTTTGCCAAATTTCTTTGGCCATTTTACATCTTGCTACTCCATTAAATTTAGATTTATTCAAAGCATAATATAAATGATTTTTTTTCTTTTAAATCAAACATGAACTTATCTTTCTCCTCTTCTATCCATTTGTTATGAAGCTTGATGATGCTAGTGAAGTTATCGATAGGCAGAGTGTAGCCTTCAAGGATTGACTTCCAAGCTTAAAACTCCATGGATTAAAAGAATCGTTGCATTCTAGCATTCTAGTAGATGAATTCAAATCCATCAAACATGGATGGGTTTGTATAAGATGTCTCCTCCATTATTCACTCTTTCAAGTTGAGGACGAAGAAGAGTACTAGGCTTTAATACCACTTGTGGATCATTGAACTTAGAAGAGGGGGATGATTAATTTCTCCAAATTAAAATACTTTGAGACAAATCACACATACAAAATTTAACATAGTTCCCCAACTTGGGTAGTCCACACTCGGAGGGTAGTTCGCAAGCACACCTCTAGACTTTGTTGCTCTCAAAATGAGGTTTGAAGGATACCACACCTTGTACAAGCTCTAAGCTTCACAATAGAGTGATTTGATGCTACAAATCCACTCAACCTCACAATTTCCTAACAAGCTTAGAATGTAATTTTCAAGGTCCCACAACCTTTACAACTTGTGCTCCACTCCAAAGTGTTGTGACGCTACACCAACACTCAATGTTACAGGATCTCAACAAGCTCAATTAAGATGCCTTACCACAAGAAGCACATCAATCCCATAGGGTAACAAAAGAGAATAATAATCATAAGGAAATAATGCAACTAAGTTTGTTAACCCTTACACTTTGAGTCATAGCTCACTTTGACCAATTACAATAGATAAATGATTGTACAATAAGGAGTAACAATGATTGCTTAACAAATACACAATGATAGTATAAAATCTTGCACTTTTCCCAATGATAATGATATCTTGTTATAGAAAAAATGTTTCCAAATCCATCTTGAAACTTATGCAATAGCTAACTAATGGTCACTGAAGACGTCTTCTTTAATATTGATACATCTTTCTACATCTCACCTCCATTCTGGAAAGACGTCTTATTCACATGAAAGACATCTTTATACATTTGACCTTCATTTTGCAAAAATGTCTTCTTTTGATGAAATATGTCTTTCTCTCTAGAAAGATTTTGCTATTTTACAAAGATGTCTTCTCCTATGTTTCGTTCAATGTTGCCAAGACATCTTCTATTTCTTGGAGATGTCTTTCTTCAACTTCCTTTGTAGTTTGAAAATCTTTGTTCCTTGTTCATGTTCTTGAACTTTCTCATGTCTTCTTGTGTTACTTCCTCATGTCCTCTAGTATCAGTCCAAGTTCTTGATGATGTCAACTTTTCTTGTAAGTCCTTCAATTCTATCCTTGTCTGCATTCTTACCCTACAAACACAACAAACACACAAGAATCCTTGTACTTCATTTTACTTAACATTTTGACACACCAAAAGGTCAACACCTATAATAGAAACTAGACCATTTTCACACTAAGATTTATATTTTATTGAAGTGATTAATCCATTATCAACAATCCAACACAAATTTATCTTAATAGCTATTGATTATTGCACATGTTGGTTAGAAGTGAAAGTAACTAAAATTACAACATCTTAGGAAGTTATTCACTTTTATAAAATGATATAATCTCTAGATATGGATATCCTTATGCTTTAGTAGTGGATAATGGACCCGCCTTCGTCTCTATAGAGTTTACAAATTAGGCTAGAGAACCTAATATTATTTTCAAAGCTATAATTGAATATTATCCACAAGGTAATGGTTTAGCTCTGTCATCCAATAAAATTATATTATATGGAATTAAGAAGATGATAACTCAAAATCCATGAACATGGCATGAACAATTAAAATGGGTAGTATGGGCTGATAGAATTTTTTATAAAGAATCAATTAAAACTACACCTTATGATTTAGTATATGAACAAGAACCAATATTTCCAATAAATTTTCAAATTCCTACATATTAGTTTTTCTTAGATTATTTACTAGTTGATGAACATTTTGTCTTATGTATGCATGACATTTGGAATTTATAACTTAAAAGGGTCAAAGTAGTTGAAAACCTATTTAATCATCAAAAAACTATTAAAAATGGTTTGATAAGAAGTATGCAGCTAAATTTTTTCAAGCAAGTGATCTAGTTCTTAAGAGAGATAGAGCATCCAATCAAATAGTCCCTCAAACTAAGTTTTCCTCTATGTGGTCAAGCCCATTCCAAGTTATAGATGTCATCGATCCGGATGTTTACAAAATTGTTGATTTACAAGGATACAAGTTAAATAGAAATTTTAATGCATTTCATTTAAATCATTTCTACTCAAGTTCCCCTCATGGACACTTGGTAAATCCTTAGTTACATGCTTTCTTCTCATTCTTCATAAATTTCATTTGTATATAGTTGCATTTGCAATATATATATTGCATTTTAATCATTTTCTCATACATATTATGTCTACCACCATTTTTTTTTGTTTTAGTTTGATCTATTTGTACCTTCCAATATGATTTTAATAATCATTATGATCATTTGAGTTACTAGGGATTGGGTCATCATAACACCATTTCAAAATAATGCAAGTATACTGTTTTATATATCATTTATGTTATATCATATTACTATTGTATAAAATATCCTTTATATGATATATATTTAATAGTTCTATGATTTTTCCAATCTATTTTAAGATTTTGGTTTTATTCTTTCTGTTGGATTATGAAGGATGGGATTTATGCTAACTTATCATGTTTTATCATAGTCATGTGAATGTAGGATATGTGAGGTTGGAGAATGGTTAACCATAGCCATTAGGTGACCTTAGGAAATTCCTTTTCCCTCTCATAAGCCCTAGCCCTCAAGTTTGATGACTCATGGCTATGCTATGAGCAACACGGTGAAGTGTGTTCCTCTCCACTTAAGAACCCTTAACCACACAGGAGACCTACTACAATGTACTCTAGCTTATAATTAAAGGCACATGCATGAGGGTTGAACTTCCTTATCATGTTGAATCTCCTTGAAATTTTTTCCATCAAGATATGTGAAATGGAATCTAAGTTATGCTACCATGTTACTTCCCTAAGAAAGGAAATGTACCTCTCATCATGTAACCTTGGTAAAGATCTTCATTTACATGATCATGTTATATCACATTTCAATTTTGGTAGCTAGGTGCTTCCTTGATATATTCTACTTTCTTCCTTTTCTTATAATATGTGGGATGATTTTCCATGCTTTGTTTATTTGATTATCATCTTCTACTATTTCTGTTTATGGACCAAGACTTGAATTATACCACAAACTTAACATTTCTTGTCACATTTGTAATTCATAGCATTTATTCATAAAGTTTCTTCTTTATCCTATGGTGTCACTGTGTGTTGTAATGTTGGTTGTGTTATGAGAATCTTTGTTATGATTGTTTTTTGTAACTTATGTTATGTTAGGAACACTTTTATTCAAGCTTGTCATAGCCAAACTTTCATCAATCACAAAGTTCTTAATGAACTCAAGCTTTACATTATATGCTATACTTTATTAAGTCACATCTGACATAACTACACAAACTTCTCTCATATTTCATTAAGTCATCGTTGACTTAACTTCACTATGCTTATAGATTACATCTCATAAGTGTTTTCTTTATACTCCATTGTAACCTTCTATACACACTTTTCTTCTTATTTAATAAATTTAATGGGACTATGTATATCATAACTTGGATATTTTCTTCTTCTTTAAGAAACTAGATACTATGTTGCAATGATCACCCTTGTCTCCTACAACACTTATTCATTAGTCCTATGGAACTGATTACTTTTTATTCTCCTCAGTATACTATTTGGTAATAATAGGATTCTTCTTTCTTACAAATGATATCAATGACTTGTTATTTTTAGTGCTAACATTTGTTCCATATATCTCTATATGCATATGATGAGACTTACATTTTATCATATGCTACATATCTTTAAGACTTAAATTCTTTACGTTTTGCACTAGGTCCTACCTAAAGGCTTCTTGTCTAGGAAATCACTCCAAAATTTTACACAAAATGAGACCATGATTAGTGTCCATCCCTAGGTATTTATGACTTAGAGTTTCAAGACCATATAACAAAACTTGGAGAAGATAAGTTGTCAAATCCCATTCTCATCTTGATAATTAATCAAAATTTGGCTCATTTTATTTTTCTCTTTTCAACTTTCATTAGGGATGTCGTACCAATTTTGTATTTTTAGAAAGAAAACTACTAGTTGATAGATCATTTCTTCTTGATTCTTCACTAGTTTGATAGATTCTCTTTCTTACAACTTAGATAGTTATGACTCCATTCTCAATGTGTATTTTATCAAGTAGTAAAATGTTATAGATTGATATCCATATCTATAAATCGTAGGCTCCAATTCTTACATATTGTAATTGGTACTCTATTCATTCTTACTATTTTTCTTAAATAATTATTTTTATTGTGCTTTTTTGTAGTTGTCTTAACTTATTTTAATTTTCATTATCATTAACATTGCAATTTTAATTTATAATTGTTCTAAAATGTTACTTTCTTTCATATTTATCCTTTCAAGTTGCCTTTATGACGATTCTCTAGGATTCTTTTGTTATACAGATCTTCTCAATTTCTTAGGTTTTTCCTCATAGATCCTCTAGAATTATCATAAGTCATTTTCATAGAATCTTTGTTCAACTTCTCCTCAACTTTTATTGCCTTCATAAGCTTGTTATAAATTAGTTTTCTTGGATGGAGATTTTATAATGCCTAATATTTAACATTACAATCTCTTAGTTTCTTTCTTCCATTCATTGTATACTCTAATACCATGTCGGTGTTTGAATTTGCATGTTCAAGCAACTCCACTATACTAAAATCTAATGAGGGAAGAATAATATTTTAACTCTCTTCTTTAAGATAACTACTCTTTTTAATTTTCTACAATTATTAGTAATGTAAGTCTTACCGACTTGATTCATTATGAATCATCTTACAATGAACAGAGTTACATTAACTTGATTCTATAACTTAGTACTACTCATAAGTTATTATAGATAGCATATACTAAGTATTATTTTCATAATCATAATCATCTTTGAGTTTGTTGTTATTCCAAATTCAATACTAAGATTACAAGAATTTCTTGCATTCCAATAGTGTTTCTCCTTCTCTTATGGTGCATCTTCTTTTACATTACACCTACTTTCCATCATGAGGTTATAGCACACTTACAATACTAGTTAATTGGCTTATTATAAGAAAGTATTCCTAGTCTCTCATGGACTAGGACACTTTGGACTCCTTCAACGATCCACCGCTAAGTAAGGTAAACTTCTCTTATGATAGCTAATGGACTACTAATTCAATGTAGCTTAGTCTTATACCTTAAGTAATGTTCATAATTGCATGTTCTCATGATGTCTTATTTTGGCTTACTCTATTAAATTTCTTAAGTTCATGATGTTCCAATCTACGCTTTTGGTGTTGCACATATATGGAACTTCAGCTTCTCTCTTACTTCTTCCTCATGTATCAATTGATAAGATGAGGGCTTCCTTAATCTTTTGTTTCTTTCATGCTCATGACTTTTAGAATCCTTTCACTCATACTTATGCCAATCAACACCTTCATAATCTTTTGGCTTACAAATATTTTCATGACTATTGTTTGAATGCCACTTTTCTTCTTTCTTACTTATCATCCTATTTTTTTGTTCATTTTCACATTTGTGGATTTGTATACTTACTCATTTAGTTTTTTTTTTCTTTTTCTCTTACTTCATTGTTCTTATACTTTGGTTTCTTTATACTTCATAGGGAGTTCTGACTCTTGATAAATTGTTGTAACCTTTTCTAATAGCTAATGGATTATGTGAAGAAACTAATGCTTGTATCTTGACTTAAAAGCATATATTCTAACAAATAGGTTTATATCATAGCCCTTTATATACAAAGTAACATATATCATATATGTGTTTTTTGCTATTAAAGATACTTTATATTCTTAAGTATTATTATCTATAGAGTTGAACTCCATGTTCTCTATCTTATATTTGTCTTTTATCCTTTCTAATGTTGAGAAAGTTATACTTGTAATTGTTGTGTATTTATATTCTAGTTTGTTATTATATATGATGGTTTAACTAGGAATCTTTCTTTGACTATATTATATTATGTTTGTTGGCGACCATTTGGGACGCGACCGCTAACGAGTGTCCTCGAACAAGATTTAGGTGCTTGCTAATCTCTAGTAACACCAAGGCCCAGATACCTCCAAATAGACTTAGTAGTTCATGTGAGTATGTGTGTGTGCTGTTGTGAAAAATGAAACGATTGGGTTGTGTGTAAAACTATAAATGACTTATCTTAAAGAGATTCAGCCAACTTTGCAAAGTACTGTGAGTTGTTGAGAGTTCCTATTTTGTTCGATTGCCTAGTCTATGTGGTCCTTATAATACCTACTTGTAACAAATAAAGTTTTGCAAAAACATTTGAGCAAAAATCTGTGAATCTACTTCTGATTTTCCCCAGAGAAAGAGATAGTTCCACAAGAAAACTAGAAATAGAGCGAGATTCAATGGAAATAGAAAAAAGAGAAAAAGAAAACAGATTTGTGTAAAGATCTCAAATGTTTAAACAAGGTAAAATGATACGAGTAAACACTTNTTAAAGATAAAAGAAGCTATTTTGGTCTTATCAAAATACAAAAGATTTTTTAAACCCTCTTGACTATTGAATCATCCAACAGCTTGACTCTGTGCAGAGACTCTCTTACAATAATCTCAATAGCGATTCTTATACATTGCACAATAATAAAATTTACTACTAAAATGCTCTTAAGGCTTTCAAACACAAGCTCTTCTATGGAAAAATTTTAATAGAAATTTTCTATCATGCAACAAGAAAAATAAGAGCAATCTAAAAATCCCAAAATTATTTGCCAAGCATGATACTATCTAAACCACTAGCTAAACAATTTAAACAAAATAAAAAATAAACATAACTCACAAGACTATAACAAAGAGGCTGAAATTCTATCTTTAGTAAGTCATCTTCAATATATTTCTTCTATCAATTCTTTACAAAATACTCTTCTAAGAGACTTCTTCCTTTCTCCCAAGGCCTCCTTCTCTCTTAAGAAAGAAGTTTTTTTAGCTAAACTTGACCCTTTTTCCCCCTTTCTTCTAAGGCCTTTAAGCCTTTTTATAGGATCTCATACGTAGTTAGAAATTACAAAATATCTTGGATAACTTACTCCCCAAGTAAAGAAGTTACAACTTGCCCAACAACTTAGGAGAAAACTATGCCTACATTGACATGTGTTTTCTTAAATAACCATCCCATGAATTCCTTTTCTTCTTGAATAATAATACTTTGTTTTAAATATGTTACTTTCACGTATCATTTTACAGATTATTTGATTTGAATTTTTAAGCTATTACTTGGACGATAGAAAAACTGTCGTTGTTATGAATATTTTAAATGGTAGCGGATGAGCTGGGATTGGGCGTGAATAGGTACTTGCCACCGTACTTAGCACCATGGATGAAAGGAATGACCATTCTGCATGACTTCAACTAGGCCTCTGATGGTAGCAGCATCCTCAACTCCACCAACAACATTTTCGTTTACATCGATACGTTTGAATCAAAACAGCACTTCCACCATTCTGTATCCAGATTGATTGTGCTCTGGACCAATGATTTTTGCAGAAACCTTGCCGATGTGTGCAGTGAGACCTCCATCTATGCCATGTGTTCGTTGAACTGCTACCACCTGAGTCTCAGCATGATGCCCTTGCTTGCCATGTTTGCGGTTACTATTAGCTACGGTCGTGCATTGCTTCTTTTCTTGGAGTTTATCTCTCTGTCATGCCTTGGTGCTCTATCAAATGCGAGCCAGAAACCCTACTATGTTTTTCTTTCTAAAATCATTTTTATTCAATTTGTGAATCAGGGACTACTATTGTATGATTTGGGTGCTAATATTAGCAAGATTTGATATATTCTTGATGCTTGTCTTGTTGTTTTTCTTCTAAAACCGTTGCTCATAACCTGTTCTTGTTTTTGCGGTTTTTATTACTGATTCAAATGCAAAGTATATACAAAGTTTTTGACAAATTGCTTTTTACCAGTGTCTCTACTTTTGCTATTTTTTTTTTTTACAAAAATCAATAGACATTACTCTGGCGTCCAATTCTCAATTCTTGTATATACTACTAACTACATTTTAACTCTTATTCTTTTTCTCTTTTCTTCTTTTTATTTTGCACTTCATATACAGGGCACATGAACAAATTACTTCATAAAGAATACTGTAATTTTCAATGACCAGTTTACCATCAATTGCAGTTACTTTGATTCTTCATTTCTTTCTTCTTTAAATTTAGATGCTATTTCTCTTCATCCACAAGCTGAAATTTTGTTTATTCTGACAAAGTACAATAGCCTTGCCTCCAATCTTTCAGCATCTAAAATTTCTTTGCAATGGATTTTTAAAAGCTCCCTTATGAATTTAGTGAGAAAACATAGTTAATGGTTTGTGGAATTCTTGCCACTTCTCCAACTAACAATAAGAGAGTACTGAAAACTACAAAAACCTTTAATCAATTTTATCATGCCAACCTGTTCCATGAAATGGCCAAAATATGCCAACAATGTTATCTCTATTTCTATCATATTTATTTATTTATTTTTGTCTATCATATTTTTGATATGATTATTATAACTGTGAGTCACTTCTAATGCTATATTCATGGTTTGGTTTATTATCCTTCATCTTTGTATGTTTTTTAACAAACTAAATTTGTCACTTTCTATGGACCTCAAATTTTAGTATGGTAGTAGAGAAAGGTTAGTTTATTTATGTAGCCCTCTTTGTTTGGGCAACTATGTAAACAATGTTCATAGTTCTAGGTGGTTAATTATATCAAATGTACTAAAAGACATTTTTCATTATACAATGTTAGTAACTAGTTCATGTAAAATATATTACAACATTCGTTGCTTACAATGCATCCAACTGGAGGTTGCTTAAGTCTTTATTATGCCTCATTTCTATGATTTTATTCATTCATACTCTTAATCTAGAAGTCCCAAGTTATAGGTTCGATTCTAGTGGCTAATAATGAGTTATAAAGTTCTAATTTAACTCTATATCTTGGGGGTAGATGTTTCTTTAAAAACATTTTGGGTTCTAACACACTCTCAACTCCCTTCCCCCACTTCCCCTAACCCCATTGCCTTCCCTAATTTTTGTAATTCTGCTAATTTATAGCTACGGAGCAAATTTTAAGCTACTAAGCTATAGATATAGTTTGTGGCACTGTATCATGTGTGTGATTGGTTTTAGCAAGGAATCACTATTTTTCCATTTTTATTTTGCCAAATGCAATACTTTAAGGTATGAATATTGACTAAATTGTATTGCTTGTTAATTTCTATTATCATGATTCATTACAAATAGGCATGATAATTTTTGAATATTTTTTTCCATGCTAAAGAAGAGAACCTTTGAAGAAACTCTTAATAAGAGCTTGCATTTAAATTCCATAGGTAGAGTTTACTGATACTAGTATTAACTCTCTACAATTTCTTCACTATCCATTAGGTGGTGACAATAAAATTGTTATGGTTACTCAAGATAGAGCTTAACTTAAAAGAGATCGTTGATTATGCTATGCCTAATTTTATGATTATTTTGTACAATTACAACACTAAATGACTTTGTCATTTACTACATGAATTGCTATAAGAGTTCTTGGGTTCTAAGATTTTCCCATTTGCTAACTATCAAAGTATGACCTTAACATAGTGAAATTGATCCTTGTGGTAGCCACCATTAAAATAAAATCCATTGTCCTAGTGGTTTTGAACTCTACATCTTAATCCTTAAAGATTTCAACTATTATTGATGTAATAATGGAAGGAGATGAGTTTTCTTTTGAAGCCACAAATGTAACATAAATGGAAGATGATCTGATGCTTCGTGAGGTTACAGAATTATCTGGTTATGACTTGGTGGCTCAGTAAAGTCTCCAATAATGTAATTCATTTTTAACAATTTAATGAATGATGTGTGGCTTTCGTATATCTTATGAAGTTAACGATTAGGTTGTTTTATTATTTTGATTATTTGAATCTCCTAAAAGAAGATTCCAAAATAAAATGAATATATAATGGTGGAGATATAATCAAAATCAATCACAATAAGCAGAATAAATGCATCATCTAAATAAAATTTTATAATTTTAAATAAAAGTTTTACTCCTTGAAGAGATATATGGTAAAATGTGTTTACTCACAATTAACTTGTAATACACGAAATGAAATTTGAATATAGAATCTTTTCTACAACCATGTTATGATATAATATTTCTTCAAGTTTAAATTTTAATTAAAGAGGAAATATTTAAATATAAATATATTTTTAAGGTAAGTTAATTTAATATAATAAAGAATAAAATAAAAATTTAAAACTAAAGAATAGTTAAGTAATTAATTGAAGTTTTCCTTGTTGTTTAAATGTTTTTACCACATTTAATTTGAGGGAGAAGTGTTAAGAACTAATGTAATTATTAACCTTAACATTTGTGGTCTAATTTGAGAGATGTACAACCATGATGGTTTACATGATATAATTAACCAAGTTGTTTAATGTTAATTAAGGCATGCATATATTAGTATAAGGTTATGCCCCTACTCAATTTTGAGATAAAATAGGTTTACACCATAGCCTTTTGCATACAAGAAACACATATTATCTATGTATTTGTCTACAATTGTAGATACCTTTCATAATTAAGTTGCTATCTATACAATTGAATTCCATATTCTAGATGTTATATTTATCTTTTGTTCTTTTTGTTGTTGGGCAAGTTATAAATGTAACCATTGTGTATTTATATTACAACTTACTTACTGTAATATGTGATGCTTTGACTAGTAATATTTCTTCTACTATATTTATATTATGATATTTATATTTATATCATATTTATTTCTTCTTTTATACTATATTATTATTACAATTGTGAATTATGTGTGACATTATGTTCACGATTTGACTTTTTGTTAAGTTTTTGTCATTCATGCACAGTTTGCATATTATTTCTTTGCAAGATGTTTTAGATCATACTATATTCATCATTAGTTGCTATTGATTTCTAAAAGATTAAAGAAATTATAAGTTGCATTACAATTAGCACTAATTGAGATGTAGTAGGCAATGATTAGTTTTAGAATAACAAAATTAATTTTAAAAGATACAATGATTAATGTTAGGAAAATTAGAACTATTATTAATAAAAAAATAAGCAAAAGAAAAAACAAATAATAAGAATAATAAATAAAATGTATAAAATCTTATTAAAATAAATAGCAAAATATAAAATATAAAAGTTTCAAGAAAAACTAGTAGTATAATCATATTTCAATCATCATTGAGCTTACAAATTCTAAGATATAAGATAATGAACTTGTAAATAAATATAGAATCTATTATAAAACATTTAAAATTATTAAGGTAAGAGAGAAAATACTAAACTAAGATTTTTAAACAGATTTTTAAATTGCTTCACTTTTGTTAAAATAGGTCACTAAGCCAAGTGTATAAAATAATCTTGATCTTGGTTAACATTACTAAAATGAATTTTAATTTTAAAAGATTCTTTAATTTGTCTATTAAGAAAGTTAACCAATATACAAGAAACTATAACACTCGTTTACACATTGAAGTGGCCTCCATGTTGGCATAACGCATTTATGCGTTTATGCATTGGCATTACATGTTTACACGTTGGCATTGGGGTGGCGTCCACATCCAAATGGGGTTCTGGGTCTTTTTCTTTTCAAATTTTTCTCTCATGGTAACTGATTCCATGGCCTATAAATTCGTTCCTGATGGAAGAACAAAGGTACCACGAATCATAGCAGGATTGCAATTCTAGTCCCTTTCACAAACGTTTAAAGGTTGCACACAACATCGTTGTAGAGTGATGGTGTGAAAGAAGAATTCGAATGCCAAATTTAATTTAAGGCATCAATGGCTAGAGGTCAATTCCATTTCCTCAAGCATTGTGCATTTTCAATTATTTATGCATGTGAATTTCGTATGCCATTTGCTTCTACATTCTTTTCTTAGATTACTTGTGCAATCCGATTTCTGCACAATTATTTTCTTACATTTGGTATCGAAGCATTAGATCTTTGTCTTGATGCAGTTTTGATGATGGTGCAATCTGGAGATAGTGTTGTTTAATATTTCTACACATAGCTAGATTTTGTGATTTATGTATGCACTTTTTCCATTCTGGCTTGCATATCCAGCATTCATCATTGTTATTATGATCTTTTGTGTTTTTCATGTTGGCCAATGAATTAGCATCATCCTATAGGGTTTTCTTTTGGTGCTTTGGCCTCCACCTGGGCACCTTGGGGTGGAATAATTGAATGAATTAGAATGACATAGTTGCATAATGCATCCAAAAATCATGATGAAGCTACCTTTATTCTTGGCAGACTCTATTGTGCCATATCCATTTTAAATCAAGGCTTTAGCACTTTGATGTGGGTAAGGTTCATGATTATGAATGGAGGATCATGCTATACCATATCTATTTTAAATCAAAACTTTAGCCATTTAATGTTGATAAAGTACCATGTTAGTCCCAATGTTGTGTGATTTCTCAAAATATTTTGATAAATTATATTTATACCATAAAGTTCTTCGTTATTTTGATAAAATTATGTTTATACCATGTTGAATTTGGTAATTTATCAATTTTATGGATATGTATGCATCATTTTCTACATATGAATTATAACTAGTGATCTATATAATTTTGTATAATTAGAGAGTAGCCATAGTATCTTTAATTATGCAAAATTATGTACTAAGAGCTTTTAGATCACATACGGTAGACAACATTAAAAATTGTGATTAATCATATGTAATATGATAAATTTTATCCCACAGGAATTTTTATTGTATTTAATATGATTAATTAGGATGATATGTTAAATTATTTTTCTTAATTTGCCCATAGGGATTAAGAAAAGAAATATAATTTAATAGTTTCATCATAAGGATATATGAATATGTTTGAATTAAAATTTAGCCCACATATTCATATTTTAATTCATGAACAAGCCTCAAAACAAGCATCTGTAATTTTTACCCTAGCAAGATAGACATCTTCACTAATAGTTAGACGTCTACACTGCATATTAGATGTCTTTTACACCTAAAAGACATCTTCTCTGATAACTTTTGCACTCAGGAGAGATGTCTCCTATTTTTCAAAGATGTCTACTCTGAGACCTCTGCACTCAGGAAAGATGTATCCTATTTCTCAGAGACATCTTCCATGGATTTTAATGAACATTCAATTGAATGCTAAATTGGAGGGAAGATGAAGAGACAAGGAGGGGAAAGATATAAATAGACCTCTTGGACATTCAATTTGATTACGAGAGTTTGAGAAGAGTTTGAAGAGAGTATAGAGAGAGAAAGAGAGTGTGTAGGGAGTTGAGAGAAAAGTAGAAAGAGATATAGAGTTTTGGAATGGTGCCTTCATCATCATCCATGTGAGTGTGTGTTTTCTTTGATTGAGTGTGTGTGAGTTGGATTGAATCTCTTGTCTATCCTTGGGAATTTTTTCTTCCTTTCAACTATAATTTCTCCATTTGGGCAAGAATAAAGCTTTCATTTCTTTTCTTATTCAAATTTGCTATTTTGTAACATTGAGAGAGCTTCAATTGTAGAATCCATGGAAGCTCCTCCTCAGATTGGTATTAGAGTAGCTTGGAATTGAAGAAAATTACATTCAAGTGGAAAATTCTCATCTCAATTGCAAATAATCACTCCAACTTCTCAAGCTTGGAATAATTCTCTCTTGCTACTTATTCTACTCATCCTAAGATTTTAAAATTTCCCTTTTATCCCTAAGTTTGTCATGTCTTTCAAGAATTCGAAGATTAGTATGGAATTGGAAATCCATTGATTTGTAATAGCTAGGGTTTGAAGATCTTATGCTCATTTCTCCTAAGATATAAGAAATTCTTGTCTCATTCCTTGAGAAATCTTGAAAATTTCACCTTTCCTTATAGAATTTTGTGAAAATTACCTTTTAGATAAATTTCCATTATGCCTCCAAAGAAGAAGATAGTTCAAGCTTTGTCAAGAGACATGGATGACATGAGAAATGCTCTCAAGCTCATTGACGAAAAAATTGAAAAGCTTGGAGAGAACAAAGGACATGCTTCTTCACCAAAAGCATCGAAGCAAGGGTACAAGGGTACAACTCATGTAATTCTTCACCAAGACATTCCTCAATGCCATCCCTTGAAGAGGAATACTTTGAAGAATGAGAAGCTCAAGATGATGTTTTTCTTCATGCTCCTATTGCTGAAAATAGGTCTCAAGGCTTCAATTTTCCTAGGAAAGTGAAAAAGAAACTTCCTTCTAAGCCTCAAAGGAAGTAAGGTGAAGGAATTGAAGGCACTCTTACAAAATATTTTAGACATGCTTCAAGAATGCCTCATGTTAAAGTTAAATCCTTCAATGTCATGAAAGGAACTAAAGCTTTTCTCTCTTGGCTAAAAATGATTAAAAAGTACTTTGAACTTGAAGATGTTGATAATCATCAAAAAGTGTCTTTTGCTGAAACCAAATTAGAAGGCATAAATTCATTCTTATAAGGTAAACAATGGTACTCCTATCAAAGATTGTTCTTTAATGCAATTCATGCTCAAGAAAAAAAATTTGAGAAGACTCATCATAAAAAAGAGACCATCCAAAAATTGAAGTACCTAACGCAAGGTGATAAGACTATGAAGGATTACTACATGGACTTTTGTAAATCTTTCCAGCTTGCAAATGTTCATTAGAATTATTATAAACAAGCATCTAACTTTCAAGGAGGACTAAAAAGGGAGAATCAACAAGAGCTAACCTTCTATGAGCCTCAAACATTGGATGAGGTTTTTGAATTAGCTCTTAAGGTTAAAAAGAAACCTCAAGGCTATACTAGGGATCCTAAATCTTCTAAGGTTAAGAACTCCAAATCTTTTGAAGGTGAGAATGAAGTTAAGGAGAATGGAAATGCCAAGGAAGACACCAATGAGAAGCAAGAGCAGATCAAGAAGGGCCAAGATTCCAAGAAGCACTACTCTAAGTATGGAAAGGATCAAGAAAATGGTTATGCCTCCAATCTTCAATGGTTCAATTGTAGTGAAAAGGGACACAAATAATGGAAGTGTAATAAGACAAAGGTTTCCAAGAGAAATGCCACATCCCCATTCCCAAACGATGTTGTTACCTAAGGAAGATGGTATCTCTTCATAGCAAATGTTATTGTCATCTTAACAAAACCTAAAATGGTAGTTGTGATTAAGACTCAAAAGGGCATGTTGTAATAATGGATGTGTCTCTTAAGGTAACATTTGGAGGTTTGACCTAAAGCATGTATACCTAGGGTTATAGGTCATGCCAGCATGGAGTGGCGAAGCCAATATAGGCAAGTCATGGGAAGCTAAGTGAAGCGAGACAGGAAGGGGACTGGCCATTCCTTCTAGCCAGGTTATAGGCCTAACTGTGATGGCAATGCTAGATTGCCTATAAGGGATAGATGCTAAAGGAAGAAAACCCCAAGGAACACCCTTAGAGCACAATCCAAATAAAATTTTCCATATTAATAAAGCATCCTCTTTTTCTCTTTTTTCATTTTTCTTATTATTTCCTTTATACATAATGTCGAATATCACATATATTTTGCATTTGGTATATTTTCCTCATACACATAATGTCTAATATGTCGTATATTGACAAGTACTATGTGTTTAGGAGATATTGATGTTTAAAGTTTTTCATTATATGTGCATTAAAATAATATTAAATTATTAATTTTTATTATTATTTAAAAAATTATCAAAATTTTAGGGTCCAAAATTAACCCAAAATTGCCATTTATCTATACCAAACCCTTACCTTGTCATTAGCCAAACCACCACGTCAACCATCGAGGGAAGGTGGAATAAAATAATAATAAAATACTTATTTCTAAAATACTTATTAAACAAGAGGTCACGGGTTCAATCCCATGCCCCAAAATACTTTTAATTAAATACAAATAAGAATAATAATCTAAATAAAAAATATTATTAATTATTTAAAATTTTAAAAAAAAGATGATTTCAACGTCATGGGTTCAAGCCCAAGCCTCAACTTAGTTTTATTTTTAAAAAATAAAATAAAATATGATAAAATTTTAATAATAATAATAATAATTTTTAAAAAAATTCAAGCCATGTAGCCCCAACAGGAGTTGCATAGGCCCTACAAGCCATGTTGACCATGCAAGGGCCCCGCAAGTCCAACAAAAGTAGCGCAAGCCTTGTGGGTTGTGTAGGACTTACTAGGGCCACGTAGGCCCTATAGGCTATGTTGGCCCTAATAGGGCCACCACAACACATAAATCACCATTGTCCTCTGTTGCCCGCCATGTGCCTTGTTGCCGGCCACACGTCATGCCATCTACCCCTCATGTAGCTGCGCCAACACCACCACTCTACCCTCCACGATGCTTCACCTTGCCACCTCATCTCCACTGACCATCACCAAACACACCACTACCTTGTTACACCCACTACTACCACTGCCAATCCATTGCCTACTATCTACCACTGTTGCCACTACACGCCCACTGCCTATTCACCGCATGCCCCACAATCACACTCTGCAACCACTACCCTCTATGCCATGCATGCCCTACAACCACACTCCCCTCCACCACACCTATGTGCCATCCTCTACCACATTCTTTGCCCTATGCATGCACCCTTAGCTACCTTCAAAGCCATCATAAACCACCTCACACTACCAGAAACAACCTCCTATGCCACCATAAGCTACCTTCAGCACCACCATAAACTACCTCTTGCATCACCAGAAATTGCCTCTTGTACCACCATAAACTACCTCCCACACCACTAGAAATCACCTCTCCAAACGCCACTAGAAACTATCTCTCTGAATACTATCAAACACATAGAAGTCACACAAGCCTATTCAAAGGGCCATGTAAGCTCAGTGATGGGTTGCATAAACCTTAAAATGGGCTGCACAAGCCCTAGGAATGTCAAGAAAACAACCATGTCATCACCAATGGAAGGAAACAACCACACCACTACTACCTATCCTAGCTACTAACATCACCAATAGTGTCCTTGGACTCTACTGTCAACACACCATCACAATAGTTACCACTGTCATCCTTGTTGCTACACAATGGAAAAATTCCATCAATAGATGGGAAATTTGAAATGCTCATCAATTGACGAAAATTTTGAAATGCCTATCAGGTAATAGGAAAATTTAAAATTTTTGTCATCAGTAGTCAATTTAAATTAAAAACATGCCCACATGTTTTCAAAAATTCAAAATTGGCACCTTGGTGACAATGGAGATAAAAAACTTCATCATTAAGCTCACTCATTCTAAAGTAGAACTGGGTTGTGTGATCTCTCGAGAAGTCTCGTTTTTTATGCCAAAGATCTTACACTCTAGAAGCCATAACTTTTGATTTTCGAAGCCTTTTTCAGCAAATGAAGAGTTGTTTCCTATAGAGTTTAACCTTCTTGACCTAATGATGAAATTAGATCCATCCAAGGGATCCCAAAAATTATTGTTTACTCTTTTCTTCATGTAGTGCCTCAAGATCCTCAAAAGTCTAATTTTGGCATTAATTGTAGTGAAAAGGGACACAAATAATGGAAGTGTAATAAGACAAAGGTTTCCAAGAGAAAGGAACTCGAAATCCTAAAAAAGGAAGAATCCTCCAATGAAGGTAGACCTCTTGTGATTGAAGATGCAACAAAAATTAATTCTTGCATTTTTATGGGAAATGTAAATGTTAATCAAGGAAATGAGGAAAAAGAAAGATATGATGAAGGAGAGATCAATGAGAAAATAAGTTCTCAAGTATCTATTATTGAGCAAAGAAGTGCTCAATACTTCAAGGTTTCAAGGAAGGAAACTAAGGACTTCATCAAATGAACTAAGAGATCTTTAAGGTTCAAGATGATGTATGCTGCTAATCAAGGAGAGTTCCTACCTCATAAGTCATGGAAGGTGATGGATCTAAGCCATAGAAGTGGTAAGGATCAAGGGATTTCTCCAAAAAGGATCAAGAGCATGACTAGAAGGTATGATTCTCATACTTTTTGGAATTTTTCTATACCTTACAGCAAGGGAAAGGATATTCTAAGCTAGCTTAAGGTAATCTCATGGGAGATAGGTGAATCTTCTAGCTAAGGTATGTGGAAGAATGATTTTTTTCATGGTATTTTTGATGAAAATGATGTTAAAGCCATGGGGGAGAGTTTAACTTTTAAGTTGCTACCTCCAAAATGGGATGAAGATCTTGTTGATGATTACTTTGAAGAGGATAAGCCATTAGAATTGGGAACTCCTGTTTGGAACCTTGAATCTTCAAACTTTGAAGAGATTGGACAATCATATGTTGAAGATCAAATTGAACCAAAGATGGATGGAAGAAGCCATGAAGAGATAAGTAAGTTTGATCTTTACCTCATTGATGGTAGTAATGTCTCTCATGTTGAAGCTAGTATGATGGATGCTAGTTTTTCACTTCAGCTTGATATTGGTTTGTTCAATGGTAATGATGTGCATCATGATCATTGTAGTGATTATGATAATGTTGTGAGTCATATTCTTTTTGATACAAACAATGTGATTTTGGATGCCTTTGTTAGTGAGAGCAAAGCTAATGATCGTAATGAATTTGATTTTTTATGGGATAATGATGGATATGGTGGTAGTCATAGTAGAAAGGTCATTATTGATGTTGGTGAAGACATTGATAATGATATGATTTTCTAGAAATTGGAGATTTTTTTTGTGCATTATGAGAAGGAATAATTTGTCAAAGGTTTTGATGATAATCCAAGTTATTATGCTACTAATCGTAAAGGAAAGCTAACTGGCAGTCTTTCAAACACCATAAAGAAGAAGGTGAAGAAGAGGAAAAAGAAGGAAAGAAAGGAAATTGATTTTAAGAGACCTAATCCTTTTGAAGTTTCTTACTTTTATTTTGTTTTAGGTCATGGAAGAAACACATGGTATTTGGTGCTCTCAAAAAGGAAACATGACTAAGCCTTTGATGGCAAAGACCATATCCACTCTTCTTTCATGAATTTCTCCATTGTGATATAAGCATAAAATTGTGCTTATGTGTGTATCTGTGTGTTTATGTGTGTCATGCATACATTATGTTGTATGTTTATATGTGTTTGTGAAATAAGTTTGGATGGTAGAGACAAAATGTTATGAGCTCTAACCATTCTATGTGTGTTGTGCTTTGGTTTATGTGTGAATTATGGTCTATGTGAGGAGGCAAGAGCGATTCCAAGTGTACAAGCATATTATGTAGAAATCAAGAGTATTTTAAAGGAGGAGGGTGCTGATATGGATATCAAACAGGTCAAAGTAACATCTATCCATTGATGGGATCTTTCCCTAGAGTTTTGGCATGTTTGGGAGTCTTTTGGACCTATTTTGATGACTTTAGGATGTTCTGGGGGCTATGGGGACTTGCTTGAAGGTGTCCAGAGGTTCCAAGCCTTAAAACAAGCATCTTTAACTTTAACCCTATTAGCATAGACATTTTCACTGATAATTAGATGTCCACAGTACATATTAGAAATCTTCTGCACCTCAAAGATGTCTTCTTTGATAACTTCTTCACTCAAGAGAAACATCTCCTATTTCTCAAAGATGTCTACTTTGAGACCTCTACACTTGGAAAAGACATCTCCTATTTCTCAAAGACATCTTCCATGAATTCTACTAAACATTTAGTGAACGATAAATTAAAGGGAAGATGAAGAGACAAGAAAGAAAAAGATATAAATAGACCTCTTGGGCCTTTAATTTGATTAAAAGAGTTTGAGGAGAGTTTGAAGAGAGTCTAGAGAGAGAAATAGAGATTGTAGAGAGTTGAGAGAAGAGTAGAAAGAGAGATAGAGTCTTGGCATGGTTCCTTGATCATCATCCATGCAAGTGTGTATTTTCTTTGATTAAGTTTGTGAGACTTGGATTGAATCTCGTGTTTGTCCTTGGGAATTTGTGCTTCCTTTCAATTGTAATTTCTCCATTTGAGTGAGAATAAAGCTTTCATTTTCTTTTCTTATTTAAATTTGCTATTTTTGTGGCATTAAGAGAGCTTGGATTGTGGAATCCATGGAAACTCCTTATCACTCTTATATGACAACCAAATAGAAGTCTAAAATTGTGTGAAAATAGAGTTATAAGAGCAATTAGAAAATCCCAAAATTAAATACCAAACACAAAACTATCTAAATCATTAGCTAGGCAACTAAGACAAAAAGAGAAGAAAAGAACTCATGGGATTTAAACAAAGTAGCTAAATTGATTATGTAATTAGCAAGCCATCTTTACAAGTAGTCTTCAAGTACTTGGACATTGAAGATAAAACATTGAAGAGAAATGAAGAAGAAAGTAGATATAGAACTCTTGGGAAACCAAAAGAATGTTTTTACATCTTAAACCTTCCTCAAAGCCATTGCATCTTAGAATGAAAGAAGAATTCCTACTAAACTTGACGTGGAATGAGATATAGTGGATAGGTACGGTCTTCACCAAAATAGTAATTAACGATTGAAAACACAGTAACACAAATACAAAAGAGTTGAAACGGAGCTACCCCAAGTAGAATCCATCAAGTTGGCACCATCATCCATGAATGAAGTAGTTCTAAACATGATTAAGACACATTTCCCTAGTAATGTCAATATTAAGTTCCAATACCAGGGCAAGCATAGCAACCATTGCTACAAGATGAAGATGAGGTTCCCTAAAGCTTGTAGTGAAATGCCTTCCATGGTTATGGCAGAGCTCTAGTGCTTCATTGTTAAATCATGTTGTTATCTTGTCTTCATGAGGGAAGCCATGGGACATGAGGTGCTTCCAAAGTTGTGACCAATAATATGTTCTTGTCTTGAAGATTACTATTCTTCACAACTTCAACAACCATGATGAGATTTAACCTTGACAAAATTCTAATAGAAGAAGACAAAAAAAAACCTATATGAAAAATGTAGTGGACTATTAACATAATAATTCTTGAATACATCAATCAATTCAATATTAAGGACCAAGATCCAATCCACTTTCCCCACTCTTCCCCACTACTTACAAAAGATTGAGCCACTTCCAAGACAAATAATTTTACCTTTTGTAAAATCCTACAATAGATTATCTCTACAAGCTTTTTATATTGGCTATTTTCAAAATGCAAGTTGAACAAGGCCTATAAGATTTTGGGACATTCAACAATACCTTTGTGGATGTGAACCAATTACCAAAAGCTTGTCTTAACCAACATGCTAGAATTCCTGATGAGAAAACAAAATCTTAACAATCTCTTTTAAATTTTCAAACATTGTCATAACCTTATAAAGCCTACTTCATTAAATGGTCAAACTGTGCCAACAAATTTCTTATTTGAAATAGAAATCTAATAGTAGAATTACAACATCCTAACACATAAAATCTAATAATTTTACGCTAAGCATAAGAACTTAAAAATTTGTCAAAGATTTCAGAAATTGTGCTCATCACCCCACCACCTACTAATAATTATTATAGCATAAAAACATATCTATGAGTTGCACTTCATTAGTAGTTTTCATTCTGAGTATTGGAAATTAAATGTTAGTGTAAAATAGTATTAATAATTATTTAAAAATGACTATTGAGAAGCTTACCATTCAAGGGATCTCAAAGAATTATAAGAAGCCTTGAGAAAATATCCACAAACTTAGATTTTGGATGTGATAGGTTTTTAAATTATTCAAGGAGACATTAAGAGGAAAATGAGATGAAGACTTAGTAGCTTTAAATGGTACTTAATCAAGTCAAGATGGTTTTCAAATAATGGTTGTAAGGAATTTTAATAGGATTCAAGAAAGTATTGAAGAAATTGAGGAGCTCTTGAGGTGAATATTAGAGAAAGGATCTTGAAATATTTTAAGGGCTCTTTAGTTACAAGAAGGAATAAGGACTAAATGTGGAGGATGAGATGAATAGTGTGATTATGAAATGAAATATATATGTTGAAGTTGCATGTGTGATGTATGACATGACAAAGGTTTTATAATAGGGCATGTTAAAATTTTTTGTCATATTTCTCTTTTTTCTTGATGAGATTATTTGGAAGTGTAAGGGAGCCTTAAGTCCTTTGAGGGATCCTCAAGGCTTAGGAGGTCTTGAGATCTCAACAAGATCATAAGTTTTATGAGGGATCCTAAAGTTTCTCTTGATAGGGCCTCAACCTCTCATGGGCCAAGAGAGAAAAAGGGTAAAATAACAATAGTTAGTTTGGTAGCTAGGAGTTCTCTACTATAATCTTAGAGTCACACATGTTCTACTTAGATTCCATCATGTGTTTCAAGATTTTTGCTATTATAAAGTGTTTATGTCAAAGGAAAATGGTGTCAATTAGTCACATGAGACAAGACTAAGAATATATTAGAGCTTAAGAGGATCTCAAGAACCTTGAAGAGGTATCGGTGTTCCTCTTTGAGGGACTCCAATCCTCTAAGAAGATCTTGATATCCTCAAAATGCCTTTTTAAGTATGTCATACTCCTTTCAATGTATCATTGTTTAAGGACTCAAGGAATCCTTAAGTTCCTAATCCTAAGAGCCTTAGAGAGACTAGTATTTTGATTATGTTATAGAAGTCAAGGGGATCTCAAGAAATATTAAGGATTCTCAAGTATCTTTGGTAAAGCCTCTTATCAACTCAAGCAAAGCCGTAATTTTTCTAGAAGTTTAAGTTGGTAAGGTATTAATAGTTAGATTAAATGTTATCTACTCCTTCAATGAGTGCCTCAATAAAACTTCTACATGTCTCACCTAACACCTATCAGTCACTTCTATTTCCTTTAGTTTTCTTTCCTACCTTAACACACATGTAATGATTTAGAATGTGTTATACTTGGACTACTTTGCTTTATCCTTTTCATCAATGTGTTCATCTATGAGAATTCACATATTTCAATAGGCCTTCAAAGAAACATTTCTCTTTCAAGGATCCTTTAAAATTTTATTAATTTAAAGAGGATATCCAAGATATCCTAATAATATGGTAACCACTAAAGATTCTTTAAAGGGTTCTCAAGATTGTTGAGTTCTCTATAGGTATCACATTAAAGAGTAATTTTCAACTACTCAAAAGATGTGTCACTAATTTCATAACCTATTTTTTTCAAAGAGAATATAACTCATGATTCTTCTACTAAAACGTAGCTTCCATTTGCATCAAGGAAGTTTAAAAAAGGTTAGTTATGTTAACTTTAAAACAATACTTTTAACATAGATTTTAAGTTTCATTAGTTATCTTAATTTTTTTAATTGTGCTTATTTATTTAGTTTCTTTCCTTAGTTTAATATTAATACTCTACTTTTGTAGTCCCAATTATTCTAATTGCTATGATCCCTAAGATTAAGAAAATTGTTATTGAGATTGGTGATTTTTGTTTTAAAGAAGTTACTCAAAGTCCAAATAATTTTGATGTATTGGTTTTGAGTAACAAAGAAGAAGAATCCACTTTAACTGCTTACATCACTATAGGCAATGCTTTATGAGAAATGGACTTTGTTTTATCTTTTCATAGTTTAGACAATTTGTTTACTTGCACTGTGTGAATTTTGTTCATTTTTATGTGCAAGAGTATTTTCATCTTAGGACATATGATGAGCAGAAAGGTACTCCTATGCCCAACCATACCAATCATAAGCATTCACGCACAATCTGGTCAAATCTCATGGACGGGACTAGCTATGGTATCTAGATTGTTATGCTCTAATCACATTTCGTTGTCTTCCCACTTGGACTAGTAGTAGCTTTGTCACGTACGGTTTTGTCCAAAGTGAGGCATATGATGTTGTCTAATTATATGCTACTCCTAATGATGATGAAGAGATAAATTAGCTAAGCTAATTAATAGTGGAAAATAAGATCTAAACTAGCCTACATGCAATGAGTATCCACCCTTAATCATCGATATACATCTTGGACTTTGTGAGACTACTTCTGGGATAGCCAACTATATGCCACTGGGTGCGTCAAATAGTACACTACAGGATTACCAAGTACTTACACTTAAATGTTCATGATTAAGGCATACACACTCTGCTTAATAACATGAATAGAAAATAGCAATAAATGAAAATGTTAACTATAGAAAATAGTAAATAATTAACAATTAAAAGAAATAATAATCTAAGTGGATGCTGCAATGATGGGAGTAATCTCAATCTTTATTACCAGTCATGTAATGTGTCCAAGTACATCACACTCGAACAAAGGTGTCATACAATTACAAACATCACACTACAGGCATGCACTGGGAATAACCAAACTCTAAGAAAGACTATCAAATACTGAAAACTAAAACTATCTTCCCTACATCATGTCTCAACTGAGCACCCCAAGTGCTGTATTTATAGGTGAACCCAGAGGAGATGACATCGAATATCCAACATCGCTTTCTAGCTCTGACAATGAGGCTTTGGCGTTGAGTACCCAACATCAAGGCTTGACAAAACATGACTCATCAACATAGAACATTGATGATGAATATATAATGTAAGAGCAATAACCTCTTTGTATGCAAATCAACAAAGCTACTATACTGAGATTCAATAATAACTTAATTCAATTTATGATCTTCTAGTTTACCTATAAGGTTCTCTTAATCTTGATTTGATCATTCAATGTTCAGATCTTAACTTTCTAAAGTCTTCTACTTTGTTTAAAATTGGGTGCACTAGGACTTTTCATGAAGCTCAACAATGTGAAATGTAGAAGATAACCTCCCTCCTAAGAAATATTTTCCTTGACCATGGTGAATGCAATGGTTATGTTCCCTACAACTTTTTATCATTAATTCTAAGCTAGTGAGTTAAAATTATGTAACCCATGTAATAAGTGGGAATTCATACTATAATAAACATTATCTCTTATTTAATTTATTTCCAACAAAGAAAGATTTAATTTTTTAATCTACTTGGTTAAAGCATGAAAATTTTTTCTCATCTCTTCTTATCAAAATTTGACATAAGTGATTTTTCCTAGTAGTTTTTGGATTTTAATTTAAAATTGAAATAGTTTTTTATTACACTTTTAGATCCGTAGGATCTATTAGACAAAGGAAATGTGCATAGCATGCATAGCAAACACTTCTTAAGAAAGTTACCATGTTTCCTTGGTGCTACATCAAATAGGTCTTTTGAGTTTTTAGTTGTAACCTGTCATTTGTGGTGGCAATGCTCTAAAATAAGCCATTGCTAAAATATGAAAGGTTGGTTTTGTCTTCTCATAGAGTCTTGACCCATCTCCCTATTTCAATTCTAAAATAGTGAGAGCCCAATCTTTTCTAGCTAATTTGACATCATAGATGAAGAGATATAGAGGTACATAAATAAGCTACTTTCTTGTTGAATCCTCCTCAAATATTAGTCAAGTAGAATTATTTTTTACCTGTTGGATTATCTCTAATACTCTTATGTAGTTGTTTTGTATCACAATGAAGAATCTCCTCCTCAATGTTCTTTTTCTTTTTCTTTTTTCTTCTTCTTCTTCTTCTTCTTTTTTTTCTTTTTTTTTNTTTTTTTTTTTTGGGCTAGATCATTCCCTCATGGAACTACCCTTTTTTCTATGTAGCCACTAAGACATCCTTTGAAAATTTAGTCACTGTACAACAAGAAAGATTACAAACATATAAAATAAGTTGACAAAGGAATTCTACCTCTAAGTGCATCATATCTACTTGAAGAAGTAGTAAATCATATTGTTTCTCTCTTTTAACTTGAAACTCTTCTAGCAAAAAATGCTTCTAAACCTGTTCTATTTTCTTCCAATATTTAGTAACAAGCCTAGGGCCCCACACAATACACCCATACAAAAGAGTTGGTTTCATAATAGAGAAAAATAGTTTAATAGCTTGTACATTAATGATTGTATTTTGAGAAAGATAATTCCTTAATGGTTTGCTACTTCTCTTGTTAGTTTAATGACTTAAAACATTTCTAACTTCATGGTTTTGCAATTTAGATTTACTTATGTATGCATTAAGGTTTTGAGATATCTCCTATTTGGGAGCCAACTGCACTATGATCTAGTTATTATTGAAACTAATAATCAAATTGTTGTTACCCTTATATTAAGTTTTGAAAAAGAGCTACCTTTAGGTATTTTGCAATACTTTTCCAGTGTCATGTCAAGCCTTAAGGATTATATTATAATGGTAACTATCTTCATGTATTTCACAATACCTTTCTAATAACACTTACGAGTTTTTTATCATAAAACTAAAATATCAATGTACATTTTACGTACACAAGGTTTTTAATGAAAATTAGAAATAAAAGTAGCATATATTAGGATTTTTCTTTTGTTTAATGTTCAGTCATCTAATGAATAGAACATTGAGTAAAGATAGAACATAGGATTAATGATACTAATGAAAGATTTTCAAATTATAATCCTTCAAATACTTGTTTTAAGTAATGAGGAATAGGAGAAAGCATTGTTCCCCTATTTCTTCAATAACATCAACAATTTCATTATATGGTTTGAGGTAGTGTCCATTAACTAGAGTGATTTTTTCTTCATGATTCGTTAATTCAATAAAACCATTTGCATTAACATTAATGATTTGATATGAAAATTTATTTTGTTGGAGCTTCCTATTTTGTATAGTCTACTGTCATACATTGATAATGCTTGTGCATTAGGATAGTGCTTCTTATTTGCTCAACATATATGAAATGAATAATATTTTTTTTCAAGTGTTCTATGTTAAATATTAGGTACTACTATAGGAAGGGTATCATGTCTAAGAAATCATACATAACAACATCTTAGATTATCTTTGAATTTAATAGGGAGACTCCCATCCTGAATAATCTACTTAGTAATAAGCACTAAATGTTATCCATTGAGAATAATGAAACAGCTATTTTAATTTTACTTCAGAATTTCTTCCTTTATAATAGTAATAAGAGTCAGTCGAATGCTTCAAATATTACTGTTATTATCTATTTTTGTCTTAGTAACTATTACAATTATATGTTATTGAAGGACACATATTATTTTGAGATTTTAGTGAATTAGAGGCCATAAGATCCAACGAACTCTAAAATAACAAAATCAATATTGTAACTTAATAAATTTTATACTTGGTATGCAACTTGATCATCAATTGTTACATGTCCAAGTAATTTTAAGTAGCTTTATATTAATATATTTTGCAAATATGGCATACTTGTCGGGTATTGTGGATACTTCCTAGTTTGTTGATAGTAGCATTTTTATTTTTATTTTTGTATTGTAGCAAAGCTGTCACATCATAAAAAAATATTAATAATGGGCAAAAACTTTAGAGTACAACACATGCTTATTCACTAAGAAGAAAGCACCAAAAATAACATGGAAAGAAATCAATTTTTATTTTTAAAGATGTCTACTTAGATGTACATCCTTATAATAGATCCTTTGAAAAATCAAAAGAAAGAAGCCTAATTATTAATAGCAAGGATGGTCCCACTCCTATTCTCATTTCACATTTTCATGCTTAAACTTAGAATAGTAAAATAATTTCATGTTGCTACAAAAAGCTTTGGAGATGAAGGTACAAAAGTATTTGCTAGCAAATATTATCGATCACAATTGACCATACATCAAGATCTTTTGGCATTTGCTATAGCCCTATTCTCAACATCAAATTTAATCACTTATAGAAAAGAATATTTTGATAGAAAGAAAATTTTTCTTATGTGTTTTCTGTGTAGACTAATCAACACTTCCTGTAGCAGAAATATTTGCAAAAGCTTCTATCTTCTCTAGTTTCTTTAATACCATTTGATCATTCTTGTCATTAACATTAAGTCTCTTTTTCATTATTTTAGCTTTAGATTGTTTTTCTCCATTTTTAATTTCAGCATTTTTTTCTTTTCCTCAACATTTTTAGTTCTAAGCAAAAAAGAACAAACATTAAACAAATGACCTTCATGATGAGAAAAATTACAAGAATTAGGAAGATTATAATATGTAATTAGTTAAATGTTAATTTTTTCACATGCTTGTAGAACCAATTCCTTTTATAGTTAAAAATATTTATTTCAATAAAAAAATATCTGTAAAAACCAAATTGTATGAAAATAGATTCCATATGCTTAATGAGATTGAGAAGACTAACACTTTTTAACTTGCCTTTCTAAAAAATCAATAAAAGATTAAATAGCTTGACAAAACATGGAACTTTTGAATATTCCTCAAATTGGACATCAAAATCTAGAGTCCACGTATGAATAATTAATATTAAATGCGTATGTATAAAAGATCTTATATCTAGGGCACATTGCACTAAAAACTTTAATTACAAGCAAAGAACATACAATTTGAATGAACGCATATTGTGATGTAAGATTAACTACCAGTGACTTGTATACATCATCAAGGAGGACAACATCAAGTATCTTAGTTGCATCAGCATTACTAGAAGAAGACCTCTTAAATTTTTGCACACCATCTTGTATATATGCATTTTTGAAATTAATGGAAATTTTTGCATTAATAGAAAATGCAGAAATTTTGATATTAGTTAAAGAAATTAGAGGTAATTTACAATCCCCCATAGGGGAATTCTAGAGAGACCAAATCTATTGAAGAAAAATCAAAGAAATAAAAACTACATCTAATAGAGAAAAATTAGATCCACTAAAGAAACATTAGATTTGCTAAACAAAAATTGGAGAGGGAAACATGAGATTCTTCTCCTTTCTATATTTCTTTCATTTTGTATTGTACTCATTTACCATGTTATGTATCGTTCATGTGTTTCTTACTTTTCATAGTCTTCCCACCATGATAATAAAGTATTGGCCCAATGACAAGACTCTTGATTTAAAGGCTTTAAGTTAAGAATTTAATTTTGGTGGGCAATGCTAAGTTATAAAGTTATAATTTGATTATATGTCTTGGGTTCCAATATCCCCTAAATCTTCACACTATATTTATGCATTTTTGGAAACCATCATGGCTTTTGATAAAATGTTATTATTTCAGTGAAACTATTTTATGAGGATAATCCACATAACACTTGCACTTACCAAGAAAAAATGACCTAGTTGGCATCATTGTAAATGATTTGATAATGTTTCGATGAACAATTGGAAATGCTAATAGATATTTTACTTCTCAAAATTAAAACCAAAGGGATCGTAACATGTGAAAGCAATGAAAATGTAGTTGTAATGAGTGATAAAAATGATAAACATGATAAAGTGAAATGATGTAGTGATGAAGGTAAAAAGAAACTCTTCTAAATATGATGCTAATAATATAAAGAAAAGAGGAGCTAATACCTTCACTTGATTAAAAGTTTGAGAAAATTGATAAGAGATGTAAAATGCAAATGCAAATTGATGAAGTGTTAAAGTGTCACATCGATGGACCCTCATCAATGTGGCCTCATCAATGAGCCCGCATCAACATGGTTTTACCCCATCGACAGGGCTATTTCAACCTAGCGTTTGCTACATTTATGAGGTCCCATCGACGTAGCTCCATAATAAAGTTTATAAATATAGCGCTCTCACCATGTAAAAGGAGAATTTTTTCAATAGCTTAGAGAAGTTCTTGCATTTTGTTCATTTGAGAGTTAGAATATTTTCTAAGTGCCTGTAGTAGGAGTCAGAAAGTGTATGGATCTTTATTCGAGCACTGATGTACCTAAGCATAGCAATGTGAATAGCAAAAAGGATGAGCCTTTTGATCAAACCTTACAACACTTTGAAGAGATTAATGATTTATTTTTGAATTTACCATTTTCATTAATTACATAATTAATTAAGATAAGTAATACTTTAATTAATTAACTAATTCAGCTAAATAGATTAAACACATAAGTACAACTACTTTGAGCATAACATACAGCACTTGGTAATCCCATCAATGCTTAACTCTTGGTAACCCAACAGTGTGATATGCATTCAAGATGTGTACAAAAAGTGGAATTGGATGCTTATGTTAGGAAATTTAGTTATTAATTAGCAATCAAATTAGTTAAATTGGTTAATAAATTAAGTTTCAACTTGTTATCAATCATAGGTAAATAAAATATAAAATAAAAAAAATCATATGCCCCAATTACACTTAACCATACAACTAAGATTCACAAGTGTAATTGGAAAGACAATGATTGTTGGGGTTAGATTTCACTTCCTAGAACTAGTATACTTGGTAACTTAAGGTCTATAGAATTCAACTAGATTGCACATGAATTCTTGTGATTCATATGGTTGGGTGTAGGGTATCCTCACTGCTCATCATTCACACCATTGTTAGGCACCTTTAGTTGTTACATGCACTATCTAGGACTTAGTGAATAATTTATTTAACATCATTGGAATGAACCCTAAAGTCATATCATACATCAAAATAACTACAACAATTATAGGAAAGCACACTGCATTTCTTGTCTTTTAATACAAGTTTTCTTCTTCTCACAAGAGTGTGTCATAGCAATACAAAGAGATATATGCTCATCCTGATGAGTATGTACCCAATTTCACCTTTTTCCTACACCAAGATGAACAACTACAGTAGTGAGACACGGAGGACAAAATTATGTTGCCACCTAATTGATCCATTCCTACAATGCTTCACCAAAATCTTATGCAATTGGACATCCAAGGGCTTCATGCTGAATATGTTGTGCAAGATAGTGGCAGCAGGGATTATCACCCCAATAATGCACAACATCTAAGGGATCGACAGGTAAGAGACATTATGAGTCTATAAAGGGGAAGTGGTTCAATGATTTTCCATTCCTAATGCACCAAAAAGATGATGGAGAACCCTTCTCTGGGGATTTTTCATATAGAGAGACTCCTCTTTTTAACTTCAATGAAGGAGGTCAAAACCAAAACTTGTAGTCCATGATACATAATCTTGGTTTTGGCAAGAACAATACCATGACAAATGGGAGTCAAAAGAGGAGACTCATGGTAAGTATCTGAGTAAGCAGAGTGATCATAATCATGCCAGTGACCACCAAAGAGAAGGTGGTAAGCACCATCATGATGCTAGTCCTCCTTCCTCTTCCCTTTCATCATCATCTTCTTCCTCTTTTGGCTCTGAACATAACTATAGGGGATGCAATCAAGATGGAGGTGACCAAAAATATTGAGATGATCATAGGGACCATCAGGCAAGTTGATATCCTAGGCACAAGAATTCAAGAGAGGCCAGTCATCACGAGAGAAGGGGTAGTAGAGGAGATCGTAGGCACCAAGGTCATGGCTACATTAAGCCCTTGCTTGCCACTTGAAGCATGCTAAACATCATAAGGGCAATGAGAATTCTAACAAGGCATGTAAAAGATAACAAGATCAAGCAATTGGATATGAACATCCCCAATTTTGAAGGAGGATCTAACTTCGATCGACAAAATCATCTTCAAGATTTTCACAATGCCTATGCCTTACAAAACATAGAAAATGATTGGCAAAACCTCAAGTTATTTTCCAAGACACTCATCAAAGAAGCAAAAAGCTGGTATCAGTCCTTGGAGTTGGAGTCAATCCATAGATGCAATATAATGCTTGAACTATTCAACAACAAGTATCAAATGTACTCTCAAGTATCTAATCTGAGAAGGCAAATCCAAGGTTAAAAGCAATCAACACATGAGTCCTTAGATGCTACCATGGGTAGATATTATTCCTTATTACATCAATGTTGTAGCCATGGTTACTCTCAGCAAGAACAACTTCATCATACCATAGGTGGGCTTTGCTTTGAAATGAGGAGAACCCTTGAGATCTATGCCCAAGGAATACTATTAGAATTAAGAGCCCATCAGATCCAAAGGCAAATCAAGTAGGTAGCAAAAGAAGAAGAAGTGTTGAGAAAATGTGAAAGTATAGAAGAATACAATGAAGATCCTTTCATTCAGAAGAGGGAGGTTTAATTTTGTGACAATGAGGATGAATCACCACTTAATGAGTTGATGAATTGAAAAAAATTACTAATTAAAAAATTTACCTCTGAAATTTCAGAAAAGGTAGATTAGTTGTGGGACTCTATGGATAGAATATTTCAAGCTATTCTAAAAATTGCAAAAGAGTCCAAAGAACAAAGTAGTTATTATGACCACAAAAGGCAAAAGGAACCTAAACATGCCAATCAAAGGAGTAAGGGCAAGATTTTTGTGGTAGAGGAAGTTATGGAAACTAAATTAGATGATGATGGTGGGTGTAACATCTACCAATATCAACATCCTAAGGGATGTTGCCACATCATGTCACACTTATAGGAGTTTGGGGTGTATGCTTTGAATCCACAACTAGGAAAAAGACAAACACCTAGAAGATTTCCTTGTCCTCAAGGTAATCCCAAGAAGTTCCATCAGCAACAATATTATCCAAGTGGAAATCCACCACAATCATATGAGTAGTATCAATAGTGGAATCAACCATAGGCATGGGCACTGCCATTGCCAAGGTAGTAGTACCCTTACAAACAACCAAATCCATATGGGTATTATGTTCAACAACCCCTATCTCCATGTGACTCTTCTAGTCACATTTCTCCTTTCCAACATCACTACTATCCCCTGAATACCATAGAACTCATTCCCCACATTCTTGGAGGGATACCACATTCCATCCTTATCCTCCTCCTATTCCTCCACCCTCAACATACTCCATTCATGCAGGGTGAACTTCTAGCCTAGCCACAGTAATGCATTACTACAAGGGCCATCAATCTAAAACTAGCTAATCAACTGACTAGTTTGAAACCTCATACTTGTAAAAGACCATTTTTCTAACTTAACAACCCTAGTAAGCCATCACAGACTCAAGTGGCTAGTCACCTTACTCCTACCTCATCCTCTAGAAACCATTCCATCAAGAACCTTTTAAACCAAATGCCATCCAAAATCCATAGTGTTATGCTCACTCATGTCATATCTAATTGGACATGGGTTGACAACCTTCCCAAAAAATTAACTAATCTTGGGAGTCCTCTTATCTACTTACAAATTGCTAGGAATGAACAATGTAAAGCTCTTCTTACTTCAGAATCTAGTGTTAACCTTATTTCTCATGAGATGTATATTTCCTAGAACCTGCCGACTCTCAAAAAGAGCAATATCTAATTGGAATTGGCACACCAATCCATTATTTTTGCATTGGGACTAGTAGAAGACATTACAACCATCATTTGTGGGTGGTCTTCTATTGTTCATTTCCTAGTAAACAAGGTTGACAACTATAAGGGGGACTTCCCAATCATTATGGAAAAAGCATGAATAAGCACTATTGATGTAAGAATTGGCATCAGAGATCTTTCCATAGAAAAATCTAAGAAAATTGCATTTGGAAATATTGAGAAGAAGTAAGTTCCATGCATCGTGTGCAACGATATAGGGTGCAATTGAGTGCAAAAACTCTAGTCCATGAAACAAGTATCTACTTCTTCATGCAAGCAACGAGCACATGAAGCAAATATTCAAAGGTTTCTATACATAGAAGCCACAAAACAAGAGGGCACACAGTGGTTGACCATTAATTCTGAAAGTAGCACAATGTGCATGGAACCTACTAAGAGCCTAACATGTGCTTATGTCATAGGCATGTGTGGCAACCAAAACATCAATGGTTGGAACACCAATGGATCCACACGCACATAGTTTTAACACCAAGTCCATGCAAGGGCCTACTAGAGGCAGAGACAAAATGCCCTAAACAGTCTTGTTAATTGAACAGGGACTTACCAGATGCAACCAAGGTGTTGGATGCAACTAGAGTGTAGCATTGATAGCTGTGATGTTGCTGTAAAATGATGCTAAGTTTTTGGGCAATGTTAATAGTGCTAACAGTGTCAGTGGGTGTGAGTGGAGTCAAGGGTCTAAGCGAAAAAAAAGGTGTCAACATGCAAGGTCCGCCACCCAAGTACAACTAAGTGTTAAAATAGTAGAAAATGCAAGTAAAATGCTGAAAATGTAAGTAAAATGCTAAAAATGTAAAGAAACATAGAGAGAGAGAATGAAACACCACCCCAAATGGGGTTGAGCGTAGTTAACTCTAGAAGGGGCGAGAAGGTATGCAGTGTATAATAGGTGCAATGGACAACATAGTCACAGTCTCAAGAGTGTCTAGCTACTAAGACTGACATTCCACCACAGTGTCTATGACTACTAGGCTAGCTACTATGATGTGAAGTGGGTTGCCATGGTCTGGTGGACTGTAGTGAGCTATGGTGGTTTGCAACTTTCCTCTCTTTGGTTTACTGGTGTGCCTTTGGTTTGCCAATGCTTTGATTTTCCCTTTCCAAATTTGTTGACTTTTCAACCTTGAATCTTGCCCAATGCTCAAATTTGTCAACCCTAAAAATGTTGAGGGCTAGCATATTTATAAGGCTAGGGTTAGCATAAAATGTAGAGAGACTACCACATGGTAGAGGGAACGATTAAAAATACATTGTCATCCAACTATGCTCACAACTAAGGCCAACGGTGTTGTGCTCTACTAGACTTTGTGAGGCTGAGAGACTATGACTACACTACCAAGTGCATGTATATGCATTGAGAGGACTACAATGTACTTGAAAAATGCAACTTTGAAGATTATGCTCCAGGACTACACTCTCCACTATCTTGTGTGGGGTCGAGCGTCGTTACAATTTTGGGGACAAAAGGGGGTACAAAAAAGATGCATTTTGCTAACTATGTGTGCTAAACATGAGATAGAGCTAAGCTAAGCACTGGTGCAATGTTGTAAAGGCCATTGGATGCCATTCTAATTGACTACACTTGACTATGCTCTGGACTGGGGGAGAGCATAGTCCCACACTTAGAAAAATTTTGCAAAAAAAATGGCTATGTGCTAACTACGCTTTCCACGAGAGGCTAACTACGCTTCCAACAGGGGGTGAGCATAGTCCTAGCACTTGTTAAAACTTGTAGAAATTGATTTCCAATTGACTACACTTGACTACGCTCTATGGTAGTAGAAAGTGTAGTCTCAACACTTAGAATACACTTAACTATGCTCAACTACACTCTAGGGTAGTTAAGAGCATAGTCTCAACACATAGAAAATTTTGTAGTGGCTAGCTTGACACTTAGAAAAACTTGTAAAACTAGTCTTTGTGTTGACTACGCTCAACTACACTCTGGGACAATGGAGAGCGTAGTCTCAACATATAGAAAAATTTTGTGGCTGGGACGCTATTGTCCAAATTTGGTGGTGTTTTAGCACAGATGAACTAGAGGAAGTTCATCATTGACTCTCTAATGATGAAAATGATGATACTAATTAGGGAGAGTTGGAGATCCCTAAAATTTTCAAACAAGAGACCCTAGAGTTGAAAACCCTACCTACCTACCTACCTAGAATATGCATTCTTGAAAACTGCTAAGCCGATCATACTTAATGTCGAACTTGCTTCTAAGCAAAAAGCAAAACTATTGAAACTAGACAACATATGATAAATAACCTTTGCCTAGTCATATGTTGAGCTCACTAAAATTCATCCATGGATATGCCAACACTACATTTATACTAATCAATCCATGAAGCTAAGGAGGTAACCACAACAGTGATAGAACCAAAAATTTAAGCGGATCGTCAAAGAGGGGATTGAGCAACTCCTTAAGGTAGAGTTCATACACCCCATTGTAGATAGCGAGTGGCTCAATGCAGTCATGATAGTACCAAAGAGTGGTGGCAAATGGTAGGTTTGTATCAATTTCAAGCTATTAAACATGGCAACATTCAAAGATCATTTTCTGTTTTCATTCTTTAATCAAGTGCTAGACACCATATCTATGCATTGCTATTATAGTTTTCTACATGGTTATAGTGGCTATAACCAAATCTAGATTGCACCAGAAGATCAGGTCAAAACAACACTCACAAGTCCCTGGGAAACCTTTGCATATCACAAGATGCCTTTTGATTTGTACAATGCTCATCCCACTTTCCAACACTTGGTCTTAAGCATCTTTCAATAGCAAATCAGTAGCAGAGTGGAAGTCTTTATAAATGACTTCTCTACTTATGATGCTACATTTGAGCAAGCCTTGGACTACATTGAGTAGGTACTTAAAAGATGCGTGGAAAAAAACCTGCGGCTCAATTGCTAAAAGAACCATTTGATGGTCCAAGAAGGCATTGTATTAGGGTATAGAATTTTGTAGGAAAGGATTGAGTAGACCCCAAAAAGATAAGGATCATCCAAGGAATCACCCGTCAACTAGAAACTGTAAAAGATGTTCGATCATTTCTTAGACACACTAGTTACTACCTGTGATTTACAGAGAATTTCTCTAAGATTGCAAAATCATTAGTCGAATTGACAAAGAAAGATGCTCCATTTGTTTGGATTAAGGAGTGTGAACATGCATTTCAACAGCTAAAGGAAAACTCATAAAAACTCCAATTCTATGTGCACTAGATTGGTTAAAAACATTTCATATCATGATGAATGCATCCAATTATGCCTTGGAAGCTATGCTTACATAGTTAGATGATCAAAAATATCCATATTATATCCACTACATAAGTTGAAGCATTGAGGGTACATAGCACAATTACACCACCACATATAAAGAATTGATGGTAGTGGTGTATGCTCTGGAAAAGTTTTGGCACTATGTGCTAGGATATAATGTGTTCATGTACACTAACCAAAGAGTCACCCACTTCCTAATGAACAAGCCAACATTAAACCCCCATGTCATACAGTGGCTTGTGATCTTGCAGGAATTTGATCTCATAATGGTAGATCGAAATGGGATTGAGAATGTGATTGTTGATCATCTCTCTCAATTACAATGGGATGACAAAGAGGAGGAGAGCCCACTCTCTAATCAATTCCCAAATGAACTCCTCTTTGCAGATGCAATTAATGAACAAATGTCCACAGCATCCAAATGGTATGATGGCATCCTCACTTACTTTCTTACTCAAGAAATTCCACAAGATCTGGACTACAAAATGAAATAATAGTTTTTTCATTGGGCCAAGCACTTCATAAAAATCAATGGACACCTTTACAAGGTGTGCATCGATGACTCAATTCGTACATCTATTAAATATGTAAAGATAACATAGCAAGAAGATGTATGACTGAAAATGAATAACAAGAAATTCTACAAATGTACAACGATGATTTAGGGGAAGGCCACTTTGATAGGAAATGTACTACTATCAAAATCCTTCAAAGTGGATTTTATTGGCCCTCAATTTTTAAATATGCACATAAGTATATGAAAGATTGTGATAAATGTCAATGAATGGGTACAATAATAAAAAGACATGAAATGCTGATGAGTGGCGAGGTACCCCCTACACTCAACCATACGAATATGAGCATAGCACACATGATCCAATTGAACTCTGTAGACTAAGTGCCTACACGCCTCATGGAACACTTAAGGTTAACCATTCGTTGTCTTCTCAGACTTACTTGTAGTTGTCATGGTGTATGGTTAAGTAAGTCTGAGGTATATGATTTTTATATCTTTTTATGTTTTATGTCTCCTATGCTAACAANTTCACACTGAGATGCTCGTAATCAAGTCATACTCATTTCGTGTTACTAGGAAATAAGGGTGAAAGAGAAAACAATAAATAACATTAAAATAAAATCCTATTCCATGCATTACAAGGTTTATCTAGGAATTTCATCTTTATTGTTGTATACAACTTGTGTTCAGGTACAATGTTGCTCGAATAAAGATCCGTTCACTTAGGACTCCTACTGTGGGCACATGGAAAATATTCTATCTCTGGAGTGATCAATCTGCTAGAGTTTCCCTACTTCTAGCCTAGGATTAGGAAACAAGGGAGAGCCACCTCTTATTTATAGATATTGTGGCGCACCACAATATCGCGTACGCGATATCGCAGCCTATGCGAATCGCGTCTCATCAAATGCCCTTAAAACCAATTTAAATAACTGAACCATTTGATGTGTGGGATATAGAATTTTTAGGACCATTTCCACCATCGAATGAATTTCAATGCATTTTGGTTTGTATTGACTATGTTACCAAATGAGTAGAAGCAAAAGCCATCCCAATAAATGATGTAAAGGTAGTTGTATCATTCCTTAGGAAAAATATTTTAACATGCTTTGGAACTTCACAAATGATCATTACTGATCAAGGAACCCATTTTGTCAATAAAATCATGGAAAAATTCCTTAAGTCTTGTGGTATCCAACATAAGATAGCTACGGCCTATCATCCTCAAACAAATGGCCAAGTAGAGAATGCTAATAGAATAATTTTGAATATATTAACAAAAACTATATGTACTAAAGGGAAAAATTGGTCTAAAAAAATGCAAGACACACTTTAAGCTTCTCGAATTAGCTATAAAGCAAGTTTAGGATATTCACCTTATCAATTTATTTATGGTAAGTTATGTCTATTACCAGTTGAATTGAAATATCAATCTTTACAATTATCCCAACAGCTTAATTTTGATGAAGACATGAACCAAGCCTCTCAAATCAATCAACTTCATGAACTTGATGAAATGAGGCCACATGCTTTAAACAAGAAAAAACTTATAAAAGAACAAATGAAAACACTACATGATAATAGTATCTTTAAAAAATAATTTTTCATAGGTGAAAAAGTTTTACTTTACAATATGAGATTACATAAATTTCCAAGGAAATTAACAACTAGGTGGGAAGGGCCTTATTTAGTTGTTCAACCCCATGATAATGGAAGTATCCTCATATCACCTATTGATGATTCATCAATAACATTCCTAGTCAATGGTTAAAGACTTAAGTTATATCATCAACACCACATTAAGAAACCTGGAGAAGATGAGTTAATAGAGCTAACCGACCCAACTTATCTCACTACAGATGAATTACATGAGAACCATCCATTAGAAGTCATAGTGCTTAAATGTACCCCTCAACCAGAATCTTTCGTCATTGAATAAATTAATAAAGAACTATTTACAATCTATAACTTTTACCTTGAAAAACGTAGAGGGCAAAAGGAAATTCTATTCTTAGTTGGAACTATAAAGAATTCGGTAGCATCCTATTTGGAATGCAAGGGAGAAGGACAACTCCTCCTACCTTGAAACAGGTAGGTTTAAACCCAAAATCCAACTAAGGGTGAGCCCTACATTAATAAGTGCTTTACACATAATGAATTTTCTTATTGTTAAACAATATTCTTTAACTACAATGTTCATAAGTCAAGGTGGCTAAATAGCTTGATTTAAGGTAATATTTATTAGTGTTTGGTTTCTATTAATACTTACTTGGATGAGTCACTAAGGTGGAAAGGGGTGTGTTATATTGAACCTAGTTTCTTTGGTAACAACAACATCTACTCATATTAAATAAGATGTATGCCAAGTGAGCAACCCTTCCTAAATGAATTTGGCTCACACAAGAACCTCATGATTGAAGTTGATCAAATATTGAATTTCTTGCTAAATAAATTAAAAAAGACAAAAAGAGAGAGAAAAAAATAATGAAAAAAAAAAAGAGAAAAGAAGAGAAAGCAAGAAATAAAAAAATGAATGGTCCCACAAGAACCTTGTAGCTATGGTGATGCTCCTAGCTCACAATTTCAGCATCCCACAATTACCACTCAAATATAGATATCACTACCTTAGAACTATGGTATAACACTGGTAGTGAAGGAGTCACTCATCCACAATTAGTATTTTAATGGGCACCTTCACTTATAATCATTCCTTTTACTCTGTTATTTCATTACTTTGCTTTTGTTTCTTTGTATTTTTTAGACTATTGTTTTCACTTTGTTTATATTTCTATATATTTATCATCTTATTGTTCTCTTTTGGTTTTTCTCTTATTTTAACATTTGTTATTCTTCTTTTTCATTTTTGTTGAATTATCTTCCTATTTTTCACTCGCATGGTCCTCTCTTCTGACTAATGGTACTTTTTTGCATTGGTTTTCTTTGTGTTTCCCATAATGTCTTCCATATGTGTCAATGGTCAAGATCCCTACTCTGGTGACTAATGATGGATAATAACACTTGTTTACCCATTGCCTTTGGTATTCCATTAGTCCTCTAAATATATAAAACCCAAGGCAATTTTTGCTTTTAGTATATCCTCTGACCATGTTTCACTTTTAATAAGTGAGATTTTGCTAATTAACCTCAGTATGATACATACCTTTGTTTAATTAGGGGGGGATAACCAACTAATAAAATATATGATAATAGGATATAACCAACATGGAAGCCAATCCAAGAATAAGTTAGGAAATGAGTTAGATGTAAGTAATGCATCTCAAACTCTTAAATCATAGGTGAGGTTTAAACTTTAAGGTTATAAGACATTCTTACACCTAACAAAGCAGACCCTGTGAGGTGACATTAAGCCCATGGAATCCTAGGCAGGGCCTTCCTAACCAAGTTATATGTGGACTCATATTCAATAATCAGACTTTATTATCAAAAGAGGATTAAGCATATAAACATAATTAGTAAATAAGCATTTGGATAGTAGACAAACTTAATTTTTGTCTTGTTATTTTAAATATTAATTTTTTTAAATATATTAAAATTAGGGATAGCTAAAAAGACTATCTAGAAATAACAATAGCATAATTTTATTACACACCTATTAATGTTCTACTTTATCCTATTTTTTGCCTTTATGGCTAGGCACTCGCCAAACAATAGTTAGGGGCTATGTTAAACCCTAAAATTGAATCAATTTTAAATAAGTACCTATAATAAAGGGATACATTCT
>MNCI01010471.1:49576-90023 GCA_015680685.1 Gnetum montanum
ATATAAAAATATTATATATTATAATATGATTATAATTATCATAAAGACATTATATATTGTAATTATAAATAATATTATATTACATATATATATTATATAAATATTATATATAGTTATTATATTTATATATATACCTAAACATTATAAAAACATTGTATATAAAGAATTAGGGCAACAAGCCCACCCATGTGTTATGTGCAGCTGCACTCACGACAACAAGCATGAGGCAGCGAGGACGGTAATAGCAAGGCAATGGTAAGGGTACTAGGCTGCAGTGAACAAGAGGTAGTAGTCTACATCAACATTAGTAGTAGCAACCAGTGCTTGTGTAGGACATCCAGAGGCTAGAAAGTCTCATGATAAACGAAGACCACGATCCCAACATTGCCCCTACTATCTCTCTCCCCCATTAATCAAAAGATTACATACAAAACTTAATTTTGTAAATTGAAATGTTAACATTAGTATTTACCCCTATATTCATGGATCAGTATCCTATCAAACCATAATTTATTTGATTATTTTTACACATTTGGAAGTAAAAATAATACATCCCACATCGTGAGAAAGGTTATTATTATTATTATTTTCCTTGAAAAATAGAATAAAGAATAGGAAAGAGTGGATTCCACATAAAATTGAGATCAATTTTTCTTAAGATTTATGTCGAGGATCTATTAAGCCTTGTGAAAATTCTTAAACCCCATCGGCTGACTTTCGGAGTTACTGCATTGTGAAAGCAAGGTAGAATTGCAAATCAAACAAAGTCTTCCTTGTGATCTTGAATTATTATTTATAATTTTAATTTGATTTAATTATTCATTTTCATTCTTGAACTTAATATTAGAATTTAGGATGAAAAGTTATGATTATACTTATGTGTGATAGTCATAAGTATGGAATTTAATTGGATTCAATTCTAATTATTTATTATCTTGATGATCTTTTGACTTTGGACCATTCCTTCACAGATATGACTCGCGGGTTAGTGACAAACAAGGTGACAATCTCTACCACAAAAGAAAGATAAATATTTAAAATAATCCAACACCAAATTTTGTCTGGATCATTAGTCCCCATCAAAAAAAGAGAGAGAGAAAGAGAAGAAAGAAAAGAAACAAAGAAATAAATAAATCAATAAATGATGGGAATTCAATTCACATCCCTTAGACAAATAAGTGGGATACAAACACTAGTTATGGAACTAGAAATACATGTTACCCTTGCCTAAAGGTCCCCTCTAACTAAGGCCCTCTCTTACTTCCTACTTCTCTTTTCTTCTCCTTAACAAATGGTGGTTGTTCTATGAAAGTACTCTTGTGTCTCAAGGAGGTGGATTGGTCTTGGAATGGTGATGCAAAGTCATTGAAAATGGTTTGTTTTGGTCTAGACTGAGGATGGATCTTCTTAGGTCATTTAAACATGAATCCACAACGGATTTCTTATGACCTCAATTCAAAACTCCATTCCACCTTCTCCATCATCCACCCATGCTATCCATAACTCACCTCACTACTGATGTCCATGTTCTTATTCAATGTATTTGTCTGACATACTTGAATTATTTGGTAGAATCTTTGGGTTTTGGTGCTTAACTTTCATAAATAATTAATCACCTATGAGGGCCCACAGACTCCTTGGGTTGAAGTTATGCAATGGAAAATAGGGCATATGCCTAATATGGGAAGGATCCACTTGCATATCTCTTGCTTGGGTTCATTAAGCACCTTATTCTTAGGCATTATGTTAATTAGAATCTTTCATGCACCCATCTTCTGCATCTAACTATGTGCTCCTTTAAGTATTTTCTTCAATTCACACATTCTCCATCAAATTTTGGAGTTTTCAAAGACATTCTTCAATGATTTCATGATATTCTTGGCTTTTATAGGAACTCCGTAAACCCCAAATTCATTCAAAAAATTTGAAATATTCAAATTTCAAATTTCAAAATTTTGTTTATGGATCCCATAAATGGAGTCCTATTAATGGAGCCCATCCATATACGAGGTCTTGACAACATAGCACAAAAATCCTATATATATGCACAAACCCCTTTGAAATTTTCGCATTTTCTCTCAAACACCTAAAAAGTTTTTGTCGTTTTCAAAACTGAGAACCTTCAAGAGCCCATAACTTCCTAACCGTTTGTCTAAATCACTTCGTTCTTCAACCTTGTAGCTCCCAAAGGTAAGCTCGTAGTCATGGGGGCCACAAACATGCCATTTTTTACAGAAAAGTTTTAAACATTTTTCTAACTCCCACAAAGGTTTAACTAAGAAATCATCATTAAAAAACCAAATTATGAGAGTTAAACCTTTCCAATGAGCTCCAGTGACACTTTAAATAAAAAATTAAGTAATAAAATAATTAATCTACCATAGTCTAACCATAGCCAGGTGTAACTAATTAACGAGATAAGGTGTCCAAATGTTCTAAGTTGCACGTTATATCTACTGATCCATGGATGTGGTGTGACCACATATGATACCAAAAGGCAAGCACACATAGGAAGGAGGACCATCAAAACAAGGGAAAATTTTCCAAGAATAAGAGGGGGCCAAGAATAGGCATTGGAAGGATCGATTGCAACACATGCTATGGGACCTCTTAGGGAGGAGGCTGAAGTGCAGTCACTTCATCAGATTCTAGAATAGGTGGCAACAACAAAGTATTTCCACTAGGACAAGGCAGTAGCTTAACAAGAAAACCTTAAGGTGGCCTTGATGGAAACCTACCTAAACCAAATCAAATCAAAGAAGGTCCAAAAAAAAGTGCTCCAAGAGTTGAGCTTTAGCTCTTTCTTGGAGCAAGCACCTAAAGAGGTACAAGACCAACTAAAGACATCTCCCATGTGGTCAATTATCACTTCTAGTGGGGAGTGTTATATGGGAGAGACTTTACTATTTTGGAGCAATAGGTAGGCTAGTTCAACGATCAAGATTAAGGACATTTTAGTATCCTACTTAGTGCAAGTCATTGTAGAGGCATTTGGGTTGCATGAAACTAGGGGGAATCTCACCAAGATTCCAATGGAGGCAAATCCCTGCATTAAAAAAGAATCGGTTTAGTGATGCTATAGTGTTGACTATAAGGAGTACAACATGCTCACATCAGCAAAAGAATCTATTACATAATTATGGCATTTTACCTAAATCCCATGATGAGGCCTAACAAGATCACTACCTTTTCTGCCCATGCATGTGTTTTTCTAAGTGGAAGATTCCCAATCAACCTTCCATAGCTAATCTATCTGGAGATAGAGAATCGATTCAAGAAGAATGAACTTCTAAGGAAAGCACTCCACTTCTCATGCCTTATCAAAAAAACTATGTTGAAGGGGAGGGATACTCTGCTATAGTAATGATGTTGTCCAACATGCTTCAACCACTAATTGGGTAGAGATGATGAAGGAAAAAACTCCTGCAACAACAATCCAAGAAGAGGAGCAATAGCCACCACCTCCATCTACCACTTAGAGAATAGTGTTAAATGTCACTAGCACATCCCAATGGGCGTGCAAGTTCTAAGAATGGATCTCGAGCAAGCAAGAGCAACAAGTAGGCACGAGTGATGGAGACACATCTATGTATGGGCCATGATGAGTTACCTGAATGAGGTGGCCTAAATGATTAGCGAGATGGAGGGAGGTGTATCCATTTTATCTACCCAATAAATGTAGTTGTCTGTAAGGTCTGATCCTAGCACTAGAGAGGTAACAATATCTCTCTCAAAATAGTAGCAATTTCCATATATTTCTAGGAATGTCACAACCTTTTTGGTGCACTCGGAGGGCAAGGGGACAACAGTACTAGTGAAAAAGTACCAAGAATAAGAAACAACAGTAGAGATGATTGACGACAGAATTGTCAAGATACCCAATGCACCTATGATGTCTATGCTAGACGTCATTGCACCTAAAGATGTGCAAACATCCATAGGGACCATGAGCGGTAGACTATATGTAGCACAGCATGAAAAACTATTGGATCAACTGGTAGGAACCACACAACTACTTCTAGATGTCTTTAACCTTCTAGATAGAATAACTATAGCCAAGTTGAAGCTGCTAGAGGCAAGGGGAAAGAATATTATTTTGGAAGGGCAACTTGAAATCACCAAGGAGTTGAATGAATGCTTGGCTAAGGAAGTTGCTAAACTGAGAGCCCAGATTGCCAACCATGTAAGATGAAGCTCTTGAATAGCTTCATACAGAGTTGAAAGGGGTTGAGGGTGCGATGGAGATGACGGTATTCTACTGATCCTTGGCAAAGGCCACCCAGCATAAAATTTAGAAGGCCTTGGATTTGACCCATCAGAAGAATATTCAACTGAGTACAAAAAATCATCGCCTACAAAACATTGATGCACATAAACAACAATTAATTGATTTTTTTGACAACATCAGGAGCAACTAACTAGAGCAAATACAAAGTTAAGATTAGAAGCTAAGGATAGAAACCTCTTCATGGAGGAGGTGCTTGCTCTTCACCAAAATATTATAATAGAAGTAGCTACCTAGAAATCAAAGGCTCTCAAATTTGAGAGAGTCAAAAATTACTATAGAAACCAGTTTGACCTATAGAAATAAATAATTCAAAAACACATTCAAGTGGCAAAGGCAAAGGTGAACAAGACCTAAAACACCACCAAATGTGGGCTACTACATCTTGACTACAAATTTGTCTAAGTGTCAACACGAGGCAAATTTTCTCAAAGTGCTGGGACTATGCTCTCAACTACACCAGAGCATAGTCAACCCAATGGAGAGTGTAGTCAACTCCAAAGACTGATTTTTTGTAATTTTCCCTAAGCGTTAGCATGAAGCAAGAAGCTACAAATTTTTCTAAGTGTTGGGACTATGCTTTCCACTACACCAAAGCGTAGTCAGCTTAGTAAAGAGTGTGGTCAACACCAAAGCCCAATTTTGCAAATTTTTCTAAGTGTCAAGCTAGTAGTTGTAGAATGTGGTGGGCATGGAAGAAATAGTTTAGTAGAGACTACACTCTCCACAACACAGGAGCATAATCAAGCATAGTTGGTATGGAAGAAACATTTTGATAAAATTTTCTAAGTGTTGAGACTATGCTCTCCACTGCCTGAGGGTGTAGTCAAGTGTAGACAACATCAAGGCCCAGTTTTTTGTAGTTTTTTCTAACTGTTGAGACTACTCTCTCCACTACCCTAGAGCATAGTCAACTCAAAGCTAGATTTTTGTGAAATTTTTTCTAAGTGTTGTGACTACACTTGACCCCAGTTGGAAGCATAGTCAGCCTTCCCTAGAGCATAGTCAACACATAGCCACTCTTCTGCGAAATTTTTATTAAGTGTTGGACTATGCTCTCCCCCAATCCAAAGTGTAGTCAAGCATAGACATGTAGAACAACCTCCAAAGGCCTCCACAACATAGAACCGGCATTCACATAGGTCCAAGACACCTTCAGCAAGTAGTATGCATCTTTTTTGCATCCCCCTTTATCCCAAAATTGTAACTATGCTTGACACCACTCAAGACAGTGGATAGCATAGTCCCGCAATGTAGTCTCCAAATTTGCATTTTTTGCATTTTTGTTAGGTACATTGCAATCTTTCCAACACACAAACATGCGGTTGGCAGCGTAGTCACAATCTGGTAGTCTCACATAATCTATTGAAGCACACAAGAACACAACACCATTTTCTTCAATAGAGAGCGTAGTTGGGTGCAACGTAGTTCCAATTGTTCCATTACCACATGGCAACCAATCCACATTTTACAGGAAACCTAGCTCTATAAATACCCTAGTCCTCTACATTTTAGGCATTGGCAAATATGAAGCAAGCTTGGCATTTTGGTTGGCATCTTTGGCATTTGGCACTTTGACATCTCAACAAGGTGAGACATTTTCACACCACTACAGACATTGCAATCCACTGCATACCACGGCGACCAACCCAACAAGCACAAACACCATGGTAGAACGTTCATTTTCGTGACCAAACATCCCAAGACTATGACTATGCTATCCACTGCACCTCCTGTACACCATGTATCTTCACTACTTCTAAGGTTAACTATGCTCAACCTCATTTGGGGTGGTGCTGCTTTCTCTCTCGCTCTTTCCCTATGCATTTTTTTAGCATTTTTATTCATATTTTGGCATTTTACTCATATTTTTTGCTATTTTTACATGTAACTATGCATTGACACCTCCATTTTCAATGGAAACCCTTAACTATCCTCACCCACATTGACACCATTCACACTGTGCAAACACTTAGCACCATTTTAGCATTGCATTCCGTAAGTCCTCATTTGATTGAGAAGACTATTATAGGTACCCCATCTCTATCTCCAGTAGGCCCTCACATAGACTCGAGGTTAAAGTTGTGTGCCCATGAACCTCTCAATGTTTTCATTCCATCCATCAACATTTTCAGTCACTACAGTTTTCTAGCTCTAGAAGGAGGGCTAGATCTATTTCTCTCTTTTGAAATCCATTGGTTGTTGCCTAACGTGCTCTCTACATCTCCATTGCTAGCTTCAAGCTAGTGTAGACTCAACACCCATGTGGAGCTACCTTGTGAAGTAGCTGGATCTTATGCCAATGCAAGCATTGTCTACAAACTGGTGGGTGTAGACTGGACCCCATCATCGGTACCCCTAGAATCCCTCATTTCAACTCCAAAGCATCCCTTCCTTACACTTAGCTAAGTTCTAGGTGCTCTCAGTGGAGAGCATAGTTGGCTCTCAACATCGAGAGCATAGCCTACAAACTTAGCCATTTTTCCACAATTTTCAAGACTTAGCCGTTTTCTCCCAAGTTAGTCAATTTTTTACAGTTTTCATACTTAGCCATTTTTTTGCAGTTTCTAGACTTAGGCATTTTTCAGCAATTTTCAGAGTTAGCCATTTTTCTTGCAACTTTCAGTTATCACCATGAACTATGAACAACCTTCTACATCAATCCCAAGCACACTCACTATCCTGCTTTCTTAGCAAGAAAATAGGATTAACCACCCTATCAATCTTGCCATGGTAGAGCCAAGGTAGTCCCTTAGGTTGTGACATAAAGATACTGAGTACATGATGCTCAATGATGAGCAATACAACTTTATCTATGTGAAGCTCCAAGCGGGTCTATTTGTAGACTACCAAGATATGGAGGCCAAGTAAAGTTTTGAGCTCATCAACCAAAACCAATGGGAGTATGTCCCTTCCTCCATTGACTTCATTCCACTTAGCAAGCCTTATCGGTGGATTCTTGCCTAGCTCATTTGGATGAGTGAGCCTGAGCTAGGAATAGATTATGAGGAACACCTACAAGAAGAGCAGGATGAGTTCAAAGCTCAATCTAAGCATGAGGGCTCTTTCCATACCTCTTGCTAGCAAACAACCCCTAGTCTAGCTCTCCCATAGTCCTACCCACCTATCTTCTTAGAGACAGTTATAGCTCTAGTATCATCCTCTAGGTCGACACCTGTGATGGCAACCAACCAACCATAGTACATGCATCAAGATGCAATACCTCCCATCAATGTGCCCTTTGTGATATAGTCATAGCCTACCCCCTCTTCTCTACCAACAACCATCACACCTACATAGCCATACATGCATACTGTACATATCCCTCAGCCTCAAATGACTCAAGCATCCTATGTTTTTCCTATCTCATCTACACCTTTGGTAGTGGCCTAACTCACACATCCATGGTTTTCCTCAATCACTTTGCCTATAGCTCAACCTACACAATAAGCATCTCATGTGGTCTCACAACCTATAGCTAGGTTGTGGGCCATCCAATCAGCACAACAGGTGACACAACTGACACAACCTACTACTACATCCCAAGGATTGGATTAGGACTCCAACTGATCCAAACCTTAATAAAAGAGGCCAAGCGGCTCAAGGCCACCTCCTTCAAAATGGTTTATTTGGTGGACTTTTATTAGGATGATCCTATAAGTCTTGTTGTTCCACCACTAACTCTCCCAACAGGGATCCCACTTCCTCACTTCACCAAGTACAATGGTAAATGGGATCCTAATGTAAACCTCATGACCTTCTAGTCCAAATGCTTACGACTGTAGTCATGGCCACATGCCATCATACATGTGTTTTCCATGTCCCTAACTAACAAAGCACTAGATTAGTACTAAGCATTATCCAAGGCATCCATCTCCTCTCTAGAGGATTTTCTCAGTCAATTCATCACATGCTTCAAGTATAACTTGAAGCCAGAAACCACCTTTGACAAGCTAATGCAAATCAAGTAGGGCCATCTAGAGCCCATGTAGAAATTTATCCAATGATGGAGCACTTCACCGAATGAAATCTATGAGCCCATCATGGAAACACACCTTCTAGTAATCTTCAAGGGCACAGTCAATGACTTTATTAACTCAAAACCATACTATCTAGCCCTACGGTCCCTGAGCTAGGCATTTGCCTAAACTAAAAGCATATAGGACACGTTCGAAGCTAACAAGGACCTAGCCTACATGGCCTACAAGAACTTGCACATGAAAAAGGACAAGTATAAGGGCAAATAAGCTACAATCGTGGCAACTATGGCAAACAAAGCCAAAGCCACTAATCCAAAGCCAACGACCAGGCCATCTAAGGCCCCGACCAACAATAAGACTGCTAGCACTAGTTCAGCAATGAACAAGCATACATCATCAGTGCCCACAAAGCAAGTGGCTCTGAGGTCCAACTTTGAGTGCAAGGATCGCTCAAAGTACACCCTATTACCCCTCAAACCATTGGAACTCCTGGACCAACTACTCAAGGTTGGATGAATTCAATTCAAGTATATGTCCAAAGACAATTTCAAAAGACATGACAGATACTACAAGCTTCTAAGGAATCCCTTGGCTACAACCCCGAATGAGCCTCTGGTCCCTAAGCACTTTAGACTAGACAGGTTTTGTCATTACCATTAGTTGCCTCCACAACACTAACTTTTGCATGGCCCTGTAGGATGACTTGTAATAGATGATTGACTGAGGCAAGTTGGTGCTCAATGCTACCAACCCAGTTCACCCACAAAATCAATCCATGAGGGTATACAACCATCCTCTAAACATAGATGACACAGGGTATGTCATCAACGCCATCAGCATTAATGACAACCCAAAATCAGTGCAATCGCCATTTGCGGTCCATGTGCCCTCTAGCAACATAGGGGCCCCCTCAACCTTCATGAGTTTGAGGTTCCCTTTTGTTGTTAGAGTTTCACCCCAAACACTGACAACATCTTTCATGGTTAGGATCCTACAGCATGTTGCAGCAACAACAACCTAGTTAACCTTTGTCATTAGGTTTTCGTAACATGTTGGTTCTTCCCTTGCCTATAGTCTAGTGGTGGGTAACGCATTGGTCCCTACCCATCTATGGTCCCATCCTACAGGTAATGCTAACAAACCATCTAGAGGATAACTCAGTAGGCCTAATGGGTGGCTCATTGATAAAATGCTTAGGCAACACTAGGACTAAAGAGTGCTAGGTCTGCCCAAACCAATCCCCCTATCCATAGTCCCCATGGCTAAAACAACTAAAAAGGCCACCACTAGCAAGCCACAACCAAGCACTAAGGCTTCCAAATAGGCCAAGCAAACCAGGCCCAAATCTCCTCCATGAGAGATTCATTTCCTAGGACATATGGAGGAAGGCAAGGCCAAAAAAATGATAGACACTGGCAAGGACTTCCTAGATGCATTAGCCCAGGTAAAGCAAACCTTAAAGTAGAAAAACACAACACTAAGCTTGTATGACCTCATTATGACCTCCTCTACCCATCGCAAAGTGCTAGTCCACACGTTGACCTCTATTCTTGTCAAGGAGGACATCCTAGCCAATGAACACTCCACCATGCTATAATGTTGTCCCCTGCACTACAGGAATTGAGCTTAACACCCCTAGAATTTCCTGACAAGGTGGTCAAAGTTGACTTTGAGAAGGGTCAAGTCATTACAACACTCACATTTATCACAATACGCATTGGGAAATGCAAGATTCGCATGGTGCATGTCGATGATAGGGTGGCAACAAACGTCATCCCATACATCATCATAGACAAACTAGGCCTCGCTAAGCAAATCAACATTACAAAATAACATGCCTAAAGTCCTTCAAAAAATCATGTATCAATATTAGATGGACCGTCATGATAGCCTTCATGGTACAGGAAGAATTCCCAGTAATTGTTGAATTCATCATGGTAGAGGAAATGCCAAGCTTCAACCTGATCTTGGGTAGGCCATTGTTGGCCCAATTACAGACCATCTTCACTCCAATCCATCAAGAATCCACCTTCCATATGAAGGTGGTGAGTTCATTATCCATAATGACAATGCAGCCCCTCTAGCCATCAACAACATTGACATAGAGTAAGGGTCAAAGTTGGAGTTCCCTGATGATCTGTCCATTGTAAAGGACGAGGGTGAAATGCATGAGGCAAACCCACTCGAACAAGTGGGAGAAACCTACAACCTCTCAAAGGATGCTTTAAGGGCTAAATTACCCTTTGACATAGCTAATGAAGGTCAATGAGAATACCGCATATAGGCCCTACATGTCCCTTAACCCAGACTAAGTTAGGAAGCAACTCCCCTTAGTCTAACACGCACTAGGTGCCTTCCTGTACTTTGCTTGTACATTTAGTCATGCATTTTGTTTTTTTCTTACATTTCATTTTTCTACACATTTACATTTAGCTTTATTACTTCGATTATGCATTTCCTGCTTTGTTTATGCATTTGTTTGCTTTGTTTATGCACTTTACTTAGTTTATGCATTCACTCATTTAGTTTACAATTTAGCAATCATTAGCTTACACATGAAAAACATAAAAATGCATAAATATCATAAAAAAGAGAAATAGCATCACTATGGCTTGCCATGGCATTAAACTAGTGATGTGTGGCATAAAATGGCCTACAACTATCACTATGGCTTGCCATGGCCTTAAACTAGAAACTCATGGCCCAAAATGGCATAAAACTACCATGCATCATTTTCCAAGTTGTGGCCTAAAATGGCCCTAAACTAACAATAATCTTGGTCCAAAATGGCCTTAAACTAGCATCAACCCTTCCACTATGGCCTTAAACTAGCATCAACCCTTCTACTATGGCCTTAAACTAGCATGGGGCTCACAGTGGCCTAGTTACATTATCACCACATAATCTTAGTTTAGCACATTCACTCATCACATAGCAAGCTGATAGCAATAAAAATAAAATTTTACACATTACACTTTTAGCAAACACATTCATTACATCTCACATGAATAATAGTACACTACATGAGCATCAACATCATGTAGCAAAAAATACAACAAAAATGCAAAAATGCAGAGTAGCCAGGCCACATTAGGACATGCTCAACCAGTGGTACTAGGGGGAGGTGGAGGTTCTTCTTCCCCCACCACATCGCTAGGGCCCACAACACATCTTGGTGCTTGTTTCCACAACTGCAACAAAATAAGAAGTTAGTAAAGTACACCCATAATATACAAGCTAACACCAAAACATGCAAAATAGTAGACAAAAAACTAACTTGGGTGGGTCTTGCATTGACTTCTAGAGGAAATTTGTCAAGGCCATCCTCCAAGCATCAAAGAACCTCAACCTCTGAAACCTACGTCTAGTCCTTCTGGCCAAAGTCAATCCCCACAAGGGTCTTGCCGATGTCCATGATGGTCCATGCAGGTGGGTCCATGGAAAACATAGTAGATGAAGCCTCTCCTGAGGGGGTTATAATCTGCCTCTCATGAGAGCCACTCATCACTCTATGCCAAGCGAACAACTCATACGCCTATCTCCCATCGGTCACCTCAAGGAACATCTTGATGCAATAGCATTTGAAAAACCCCTTCTTGTACCATCAAAGGTATGCATCGTGCTCATGCTTGTATTGATGCTTGTGGTTCTTCTAAGTCTACCCCCACCAGTACACCTTTGTTCTATAATTCCTCCAATCTTGGTTCTTCTAGGTGAGTAGGTCCATCTCCAACTGTTGCTTGATTATGTCCAGCATGGCCTCATTTTTACCTCTAAGAGCAGACCAGTAACAAGTATACTCTATCTCAAAGGTCCTCCAAGTGTTATCTCCCTATGACCTAGCTACTAGAAAGTCATATCAACATTGAAGTTCCTTGATCTTCATATCCTAGCTAGTTAATCACTCCTAGAGCTTGTGTACGCATTTCCATATATGATCATTTGAGTGCCTGCAAACCCACAACACTTTTGCACAGGAAAGCATGCACTTGGTTGCCATCTTGTACATGTGATGAGGCACTTGATCAACCTTAGGAGGGAGGTCAGGGAGGGAATCCACCTTCACCACCTTACTCGAATCCCATTGAACCTTAGAACTTGTTGGCATGCAACAAGAAAATAATCTTCACCATAATATTCAATCAATAAAGAAATACATAGTAAAGCACTATAGCAAACATACCAAGCTCAGGATGGTCCACCATGTCCTCCACAACATCCTCCATGAAGATAAATTTGTTGGACATGTCTAGCCACGACTCCATGCAGTAGGTAGATGTTGGACCATTAGCAGGCGCATCTGAGGTTGTAACACAATGATGCAATTAGCACACAACTACATAGCCAAAGATGTTAAATCAAAAGAGGCAACAACATATGGCAATTCAAATTTTCTACCTAGCAAGCCCTCAGGCATAAGTGCAAGAGGGTCGCCTAGTTGTACGCCATCAAATAGGTAATCAAAATCACCCTTGTCAAGGTGGAGTAGCCCCTCCTCCTCCAACTATTGAAGGATCTCTACTATGCTAGGTAGCTCATCTCCATGAGCCAGCCCCTCCTCAGCTTGAGGAGCCACTTCTTCTACCACTACCTCAACTGCTGCTCTAGCAATCCTCTCTCTGGTCTCTACACTCAACATATACACATAGCACATTAGTACTTGTTAATAGCATAGCATAAGTGAAAAAACATAAAAATATATAAACATGTAAAGATACAATAAATGCATCTAGCAAGTTATGCATACTAACCTAAAACCTTCATACACAAGCTTTGAAACTTGATATAGATCTTCTTTCTACTTGGTCTCCCAACCTTAGGAGTAGCCTCCTCCATAGCATGTGGCCTTTTAATCTTTGCCTTGGATGGTCCCACTATCTTGGCAATGTAGCAATCCACTTTAGCCACATCCCTAGTGCCAATTGGTGGACTCTCACCTGCATTGTCACGCAAATAGTGTGACTAGCCCATACAACCCTTAGTCATTACTGATAATGACTCATCAATTTCTTCTAGGGGTTCCTCTGCCCATGTGATTGTGAATAAGTGCTTGATCCATGGCTTTGAGAGCTTCTCATGGTCCTACACCACCAAATGCCCACCATCACGTATGATCGACAGCTCTACAAACCTTTGTAGGTACCCTGCAAAGAATGTGAAGTGAATGTGGGACTGTGCCTAGATGTTAAACTACAACTTGGAGATCTTTGCATACAAGTTGGTTGTAATATAGGAAGCCTAGTTAAACCTTGTGCCCTACAATAGCATGTCTTTCATCCCCTATGCCTGCTCCATCCCAAAGATCTTTCCTTGAGAGAGTAACTTCGGGAAGGCATAAGCGTAAAAAAGAGGGTAGGGCTCCTATACCTCAGGCTCAAGTACATGGCCCCCAACTAGCACTCAATCCCTCCTCTACAATCCACCTCCCTGCTAGCCTTATCAACAATCAACAGGCCATCTATGGGAAGTCCAACAAGGTTGACAAAGAAGGCCTCATTGAGCCCAAGCACTACCCTCACACCGCACACATGTATGATAAACTATTGGATGTCACTACTGAAGGAGTCAATGATGGTAAACATTTTGGCCACTGAAATACCTTGGCTAAGGAACAACAATAGGTCCATCAACCCTGCATGCATGAGCCTAGAAGTCAATCCCTCTAAGTCCTTGTGGCACAACTAATGTTGTGCACCCTCTACATTGTAATGACTAAAAATATTAGTGCCTAGAATCACCAAGGGATCAACGAACACACAGCCTTAGCCCATCCCTATGCAAGGGCTTGCTAGAAATGAACATGAAGTACTCTAAATGGTCTTGTCAATCGAACAAGGACTTTGTTAGTTGTAGCTAAGGCATTGGATGTAACTGGGTGTGGCATGGTTAGCTGAAATGCAAGTGCAAATGACACAAAATAGTGCTAAGTGTTTAAGCAATGTTTTTCAGTGCTAAGTGTAAATTGTAGTCACAAAATTAGGGCAAGCATAGTTAAGGGTTTTGGCCAAAATAAGGATGCCAACCTACAGAGACTACTACCAAGCATAGTTATAATGTGACCATGTGTTAAAAATGTGAAAAATGCAAAGAACATGTGAAAAAAGTAAGAGAGAGAAACATAACACCACCCCAAAACTAACTAACTATGCTCTAAAGTGTAGTCCTGACAGTGGAGAGCATAGTCTTGGCACTTAAAAAATCTTATAAAAACTATAGTTCCAAATTGTTTACACTTGACTATGTTGTAGAGCGTAGTCCTAACAATTAAAAAAATATGCCAAAACTGGTGTTTTCATGCTGACTATGCTCTAGAGTGTAGTCTCAGCAATGGAGAGCATAGTCTCAGCAATGGAGAGCATAGTCTCAACACTTAGAAAATTTCTATAGCAAGTTTCATCGTTCTAACACATAAAAAAATCTTGCAAAACTGGCATAAAAAAATCTTGCAAAAGACTGTAGTCTCAACAATTAGAAAAATTTACAAAAAGTGCCATCGTTCTGACACTTAGCCAAATTTGTAGTTGAGAAGTGATAGCCTAAAATTTTGTGTTGTTTCATACATTCTCATATTTCATGATGAGGGTGGCCTCTATGTGGCCTGTGGAGACCACTTTCACATTACCTGAAGCAAGTACCACTGCAATAATAGTATAAAAATATTAACATCATGCAAAAGGAAAATTAACAAGCATACATGAGCAAGCATAAGAGCTAAAATAGTAAACACATACGTGGCACAAATGGGATGTGAGATGTAGGTGGTGATGCAATCAGCTCCTTGGTGTTAATCAAACCAATAGGCCACTCCTCATGTAGCCAGTCATGGATCTTGCATCAGTCATATGCCCTTAGGTACCAGTTAGTATAGACCTCCAAATTAGACTCTACCTACTCAAGCATAGCTTTCAAAACATTCAGGCTAGAAGAGAACACCTCTAGGATATTACAAGTCAGAGCTAGAGTGTCTGTCTCATCGTGTAGGACTTTCTCATCAACTCTAAATCTAGCATTAAGCATGAGCAGTTAGCAGACCAGCATGAACAAGTAGCAAAGATAAACTATAAAATCTATAAGAATAATTACCTTCCAGAATAATGGATGATTTTATATGGGTTCTAGAATAGGGTGTGTACTCGCAAAACAACAAGGAGGGTGTTGCTCTTTTTGTAGCAACTAAACCCTATCATGCGCCAAATCCTAGATGGGCACTAAGTGCCCCTAGGGCCTTTACCTAAACCACTACTCCATCATCACCAGTAGTAGGCTCATCAAACAAGAACCTCATAATGTCCCAATAGGCCTTGGGAAGCAATGTCTCAATGATCGCGCTGGAAGCCTCCACCACTAAGTGTGACACATGATCACACTATATTGTTGCAGCAAATACTCTAGGAACTCATGAGCTCCAAGACAAAACCACACCATCTGCTGATCCACCCACATGTCTAGCATAGGCATGTTGGGAACAAGCTCACTCATACAACACAAGATGCCCATGAGCTCAACGATAACTAGGATACGCTACAAGAGAACTCTATAATAATCAAGCAACAAACGAAGTGTTAGTATACTCATATATGGAAACTTTGACATAAAACCATTAAATTAAGTCAACAAAATTAACATAGTATAACATAAACTAGCAAAAAAAATTTATTTTGGTAATGCCATATGGGGCTTTACCGGTATAGGACATCAACCAACGTATTTGATGTGTCTGGTACTTATTTGGATATACCATGTTTGCATAGGCTTAACACCTCATTTCACATGTCTTCACACATTTAGCATCATGAAAATTTGTAGTTTTTCACAGTTTTAGCATCATTACAGTCTACACATTTTGTAGTTTTAGCATCATTATAGTCTACATTTTTAGCACTATTATAGGGTTAGAATTATTTCATTTTGCAAGTTTGGCATTATCCATGATTTACAAAATTTTTGCAAAATTTTTCTAACACTCGACAATAGAGGCTAGAAAGTTATCAAATTTTTCTAACTCTGGATCATCTCAGTGGAGAGCGTAGTCTAGAAATTCCAAAATATTTTCTAACTCTAGGCACTATGAGACCATAGTCCCGAAAAAACTAACTATTGGGGAGACGCATTTTGTCAAACACTTGGCATCAATTGCACCTCTAAGACAAGGAGCATAGTGCTAGCTATAGTAGCAAAATATATAGTCCTACCCATTATCCCAACGCTCTCTACACAACATGCCCACCACCCCTACTGAACCTTGCTTGCTGCACCCTACTGTGGTGTCATCCATCATGCCCTCTTCGCTCATCGCCCTGCATGCCTTGCACCCTCCACCACTACCAAAAGAGGGAGAAAAAAGGGGAAGAAGTTCATGTCAACCATCAACCACAACCACGGTCCCTACAGCCGCAATCACAACCACAGCCCCTATGCCATGCCTTGTCACAACCCTCAAGTTCAAAAAAAAATTCAAAAACAAAAATAAAATTGGAAAGCGCAAAAATGCACCCTTGGTGTTGAGCCCCCTCCCTTGTGGCCCCTATGAACCACATGCTTGTGCTATGGGGTGCAACACCCCCATAGCCCTCACCACGCTGTGAGGTGTAGTTGCACCAGAGCCCCTGCAGCCCCTCATGTGCCTCTCCACTTTAACCCACCCAACCTTTTTTTAAAAGAAATTAAAAACCAAAAACAAAAATTACAAAACCCTCATCATGCCTTCTACCCTACGGTCGACCACCCTTGGCCATCACCAAACCTTGATCCATGTCTCACTTGCATCACTAGAAAACATAAATGAATAACAATAAATTTTTGTAGAAACCCACCCAGCACACCCTAGCAAACCCTTGTAGCAAATCAACCCTGTACTTAGCCCTGAAACCCTATGGATGGCCTCTTATGGGCATGCCACGTCATCCAATAATAATTGTTTCCTTTCCACCATGTAATGAAGCATAGCCCATGGCCATAGCACACATGCCCAAAACCCACATGCGTAATAGTAAACCCTCATTGCCAAACGACCCTCCCTGCGAACACACACCCTTCCCAACTGCTATGGCTAAAATGACCCATGGAAATGGCAGCTCCTACCATGGCAGGTGATGAGTGGCTAGGTACCCCTACACTCCACCATACGAATACGAGNAGGCACCAACAATGTCCACTCTACCAAACCCTTAGTGCAATAAACAAGCAAAAAATGCTAAAGGAAGAGCATAGTTGGGGTATCTAGTAGACACTGATGACCTCCTCTCTTCCACGTGTGCTTGCAGTAGGTAGCCTAGTGCCCATTCCCCTTTGACCACATTCACTAGTCCTAGGTGAAGGTGTCTACTTTGATGCATCATCTTGGTCAAACTACGTGCTCTAGTAGTGGTGCAAAACATCTATGATACCAAGTCTATGCTCTGGATTTCACATTTTACAAGTTTGAAAATGACAACTTACCCATGGTCAAATGCACTTTTATAGCTTCCTAGGGGCGTTTAATGACCCATCTACCTAGGACTATGCTCCACACTTAGCCAAAAGTTTTTAACTTTTGGTGGGATTGTAGCTGGGTGAGAGCATAGTCACTTACACTTAGACAAAATTTTCAACTTTTCATCACCTAGTCAACACATTAGCCAATTTCACTTCCTGATCATAGCCAGCCTTTCCCGAATTGACACGTTTGACACATCTATGATCTAATAAGACCTAAAACTGGCATGCACTGCCTATCGAGGCCTAAAACTAGCACACATACATGCTTACCCTTCCTTACATCCCTTCTGCATACTTAGGCAAATTTTCATTGCATTGCTTTTTATTAATTTATGCATATTAACTTGGTTAAGATAAGTTCCACTTAACATTTTGTTGGTTTGTTTTGTAGGAACATGACATGGCCATGCCTAAGTAACTTCTTTCACCTCTAGTCCTCATGGGGCCTCATGGTGATATCAAGTAATCCATTGACCCACATTGCTTAGACCTTGAGCCTACAACCTATGTCGAATACATAGCATCTATGGAGCCACCACTAGATTGGCCCAATCATCTAGTTAAGACTCTCAATCTAGAGGTAGGGGACATCATAGAGGATTCCCTCATCGAGATCCCTATGACAACACCCAATGGCAAGTCAAAAACACTAAAGCTAAGTTCCTCGCTAGATCCCCAACATGCCCAGGACATCACCAAGGTGCTAAATAATAACATCAAGGCATTTGCATGGTCATATGAGGACATGCCAGGCCTAGACCTTAGGTTATTCTAGCAAAACATTATTCTAGACCCCTGCATTAAGCCAGTAAAATAGAAGGCATGCATGATAGGCCTAAGGTGTCATTGGCCATCCATGATGAAATCACCAAGCTTTACAAATCCAGTTTCATCCAAGTCATCAACTATGCAAACTGGGTCTCCAACATTGTAGTTGTGCCTATGAAAAATGAAGGTATATGCATTTGCATAGAATTTCCGGACTTGAACAAGGCAACCATTAAAGAAAATTTTCCATTGCCCAGTATTGATCAACTAATTGATGGTTGGTCATGCCTTGTTATCCTTCATGGATGGGTTCTTGAGCTACAACCAAATTAGAATCAACCCCATGCACCAACTCAGCACAACCTTTATGACCCCCTGGGGTACATTTTGTTACATCATGATGCCTTTTGGACTCAAGAATGTAGGAGGAACTTACCAGTGCACAATGACATACATCTTTAGTGATTACATGTTAAGTTTGCTTAATGATTATCTTGATGACATAGTAGTTAAGTCCAAAGTAGCTCAAAACCATGCAAATGATCTGGACATAGTGCTTAAATGTTGCTTAAAACATGATCTTAAGTTGAACCCCAAGAAGTGTGTTTTCAATGTTACAACAAGCTAGATACTCAATTTTGTAGTATCTAAAGTAGGAATATACATAGACCTCAACAAGGTTACGGCCATAACCAACTTAGCACCTCTAGTCAACCTTAAGGAGCTACGAGGGTTACAAGGTAGATTGCAATTCATTCATAGGTTTATCTCTCTCTTAACTGATAAGTTACAGCCAGTGCAACATCTACTCAAAAAAGAAGCCCACTTCGAGCAGACAACTCAATAAAAACAAGCATTTGATAATCTTAAGCAAGAGCTTGCTCAACTTCCTACGGTTCACCTTCTGCAAGGATATAAATCCTTTTACATCTACCTTGCCACTTCTGACACATCCATCGCCTCTCCGCTTTGCCAAAATTGAGATGATGGCACAAAGGTCCCAATTTACTACTTAAGCCATGCATTAGTAGCTCACAAAGCAAAATACAACAATGTGAAAAAGCATTACCTAGCCTTAGTCTTTTCACTCAAGAAATGGAGGCATTACCTATTCTACAATAAAGTCAACATCATTTGTAAAAATAATGTACTTTTAGCAATCACAACAAACATCTACGAAAGTAGTTGTATTGCATGATGAAAAGTAATAACAGCAAAATTTGACCTACACTACATTGCAAAAGCCTTGACAAAAGATCAAGTTATAGTTGCACAACTTACAACTTCACCTATGAATGATCAAGCCACTATTGATCCAAAATTCCTAGATGAGCATGTCAGTAGCATTAACCAAGTGCCTAACAACTATGAGGCACTCCTACATTTTAACGGAGCTTCAACTTCTCAAGGACGTAGTGCTACTACTGTTATCACATTTCCATCTGGGGAGATTTGACCCTTCGCATATCATTTTGCATTCCCTTGCACTAACAACGTGGCAAAGTATGAAAGTCTCCTCCAAGGTGTCCTTGTAGCACACAACTTAGGGATTTCAAACCTAATGATCTAAGGCAACTCACAGTTAGTAGTCAACTAGGTAACGGAGATTTATGCATGTAAAGCCCAACATTTACAATCTTACTACGACTTGGCAAAACACTTGCTTCAATAGTTTGCAACAGCATATGTCCAATACATTCCCTAAAATGAAAATGTTGTAGCTGACACATTAGCGACATTAGCCTTGAGCATCACACCAAACATGTTCCATGCATTGCCCACCTTGATGGTGAATTGCACTATGTGTATCACACAAATCACTAACATTGCATCCATAGCCATAGTAAGCACAATCCATGTAGGAGAATGGTATGATGACATTAAAGCATACCTTCTACAACGTGAGCCTCTACAACACTTAACTACTACTCAAAAAGACACAATGCATAACCATTCACAGTAGTACATCATCATGGGTGATAGTACGCTATGTCGCAAATCCTACGATGGCATACTGCTAACCTGTGTGAGCAATAGTGAAGCACAAATGATTATTGAGCAAGTCCATGAGGGACTATGCAGAGGTCACATAACACCTAAGGCAATGGCAGCAAAAATTAGATACTTATGCTATTATTGGCCTTACATTGAGCGTGATTGCATCTCCAAGGTCAAAGCATGCAATATGTGTCAACGACATGGCAACTTAATGCATGTGCCACCAATTGAACTACACACAATGTAGATCATGTGTTCATTCCAATGTTTGGGTTTGGACATCATTGAATCCATCACGCCTTAGTCCTCTATAGGGCATAGCTTCATCATAACCACAATTGAGTATTTTACCAAGTGGGTTGACGCTATTTCTCTTATGAAGACAACATCTCAACAAGTTTGAAAATTTGTGCTTGATAACACAGTGACCCATTTTAGTTTACCCATGACCATAGTCACAGAAAATAGGCCATAATTTAGTAGTGCTGAAACCAAAGCCTTTTTTGAGCACCTTGGCATTAAACATTTCTTCTCGGCACCATGCTACCATCAAGCAAATAGCCAAGTAGATGCCACTAACAAAGTCATTGTTAACCTTCTAAAGAAGATACTAAGCAATAGCAAATGATGATGGCACATGGAATTAGTCTACACACTTTGGGCCTATGACACAACATGACAAACAATAATAGGTAAGATGCCTTACAATCTTATCTATGGATCTGAGGTAATTTTTCCACTCAAATTACAGGTTCTATTTCTTTGGGTAATCCTCTCGAACTTCATTAATGAAGCTCAAAAAAATGAGTTGAGCACCGTAGACCTTAACTCAATAGACAAAGAGTGCATGTAGATGCTTGATCGCATCAAATGGTACCAAGAAAAGCAAAGAAAAAAGCACTATCACAACCAATATCAACGCTCGATCAAGAAAGGGGATCTAGTTCTCAAGCTCATTCATGAACCTACAGATCAATTCTTAGCCAACTGGCAAGGAGCTTTCTTGGTCACTAGGGTCTACAAAAATAGAGCATTCAAGTTTGCTAATCAAGATGACAATGAGTTTGCCAATCTAGTGAATCATTCGTACCTAAAGTCATATTATGCCTAGCATGTAGCACTGCATCTCAATACAGCAAAGTAAGCACAAGTCTACTATAACTATAAAATGGCATAGCAATTCTGCTATGACTATTGAAACATCATAAAATTTCGAGCTACCACTTCTCAACTACAAATTTGGTTAAGTATCAAAATGATGGCACTTTTCACAAATTTTTCTAAGTGTTGAGACTATGCTCTCCATTGTCAGGACTACGCTCTAGAGCGTAGTCAGTGTAGTCAACACACAAATGTAAATTTTGCAAGATTTCTTCTAAGTATCAAAATGATGACATTTGTTGCAAAATTTTTACAAGTGCTAAGACTATGCTCTCCACTGCTAGGACTATGCTCTAGAGTGTAGTCAGCATGAAAACACCAATTTTGGCATATTTTTTCTAACTGTCAAGACTACACTCTATAGCATAGTCAAGCATAAATAGTTTGGAACCTTAGTTTTTGCAAGATTTTTCTAAGTGTCAAAACTATGCTCTCCACTATCAGGACTACACTCTAGAGCATAGTCAACATATTCAGCACTGAAGCATAGTTTTTGTAAAAATTTTCTAACTATTGGGACTATGCTCTAGAGCATAGTTAGTGTAGTTAGCTAGAAAACCAAATTTTGTATGAACTTCTCTAAGTGTTGAGACTACACTCACCCTTAGTTAGAAGTGTACTCAACCTCCCCTTTAGCATAATCAACACTTAGCCACATTTTTCTAGTTTTTACTAGATTTTTTCTAAGTCTGGGACTACACTATCCCCTAATGCGAAGCATAGTCAAGTGTAAATGGCCAAAACAACCTCCAAAGGCCTCCACAATGCAGCACTAGCATTTGCATCAGCTCCAACACACCTCCAATAGTAGCATTTATCTTTTTTGCATCATCCTTTTCCTTGAAATTGTAACTACACTCTACAACACCTCCCATAGTGGACAATGTAGTCCCAGAGCATAGTCTCCAAAAATGGAATTTTTGCATGTGCATGTGAGACTATAACTACTAATTATGCTCTCCACTAAAGCAAGCAGTCTTCTTAGCACTTGCACATGCAATTGGTAGTGTAGTTATAGTCTCACAACCTCATAGACATTATCAGAGCACAACACAGCTTAACACCGCTTACTTTAGTGGAGAGCATAGTTAGGGTACAGTGTAGTCCCAACTACCCCACTACCATGTGTCTGCATTCCAAGCTAACCCTAGCCCTATAAATACCCCAACATCCTATGTCTTAGGGGTTGGAAAATCTCAAATGCAATTGACATTTTTGCATTCTTGGCGTTAGGTACTTGGCATTTTGGGCAAATGAGACCCAAAGGCATCAATAGAGAGGTAGAGTTATACACAATGGTCCATTGTAGCCTCATTGTAGCCTTACAGGATACCACAGCCCATAGTACACCATGGTAGCCATCTCGATAGGCATGGACACCATAGTGAGCATCAAACTTCATGACCCAACACCATTGAGACTATGACTACACTCTCCACTGTGCCTATTATACATCACATACCTTCTAAATTCCTTTTGCAACTAACTATGCTCAAACCCATTTGGGGCAATGTTCCATTTCTCTCTCTTACATTTTTCATGTTTTCTTAGCATTTGTTGCATTTTTAATGCATGGTCATGTTATAACTATGCTCGGGTAGTAGTCTCCATGGGTTGGCACCCTCATTTTAGCAGAAGCCCTTGACTATGCTTTCCTTCATTCTGTGACTATGCTCTACACCTAGCACTGCAAAACACTACTTAAACACTTAACACCATTTTGCATCATTTGCACTTGCATTTCAGCTAACCACACCACCCCCTATTGCATCCAATGCCCCAACTACAACTAGCAAAGTCTCTATTAGATTAACAAGATCATTCAAGGCACTTCGCCTCCATTTAAGTAGGTCTTCACATGAGGGTGGGGTAAGGGTATGCATCCGTTAATCCCTTGATGATTCCAACCACCGACATTTTCAGTTGTTATAGTTTTCTGATGCTAGAAGGAGGGCCAAGCCATTTCCTTCTTTAGTCTCCATTGTGGTTATCTTTGCATGCTCTCTACACCCCCGTCAATGTATAGTGGATCCCATTCTTAGTCTCTCCAAAACACAACATAGCAACCCAAATCGCACTATTCTCCACTATTTTTTCTAAGTCTTAATTCTCTAAGCATAGACAGTGTAGTTGGTGGAGAGCGTAGTTGGTGCAGAGCATAGTTGGCTCTTAACATAGAGAGCATAGTCTTCATACTTAGCCCTCTCTAAACACAAGAACCCTCTGTATACCATCTTCCAACAATCACTTCCCAATACAACTCCTTTCCACTTGCCCTTCATGGCATCATCCCAACCAACTCAGCCATCCTTTCTAGTAGCGACCATGCCTGACAAACCCTATGCTTATGTAGGGACCATCTCCTAGCCCCAAACAATTTAGACATCCCACATCATGCTTGTTTTTTCGACACCATTGATGTCAATTCAAGCCATGCATGCATGGCCTACGTTGGTCACTGCATTCATAGCATAGCCAATGCATCAACTGAATTACATGGCTTCACAACCAACAATCCAACCCTATGCCATGCAACCAACATAAGCCCAGTCAACACAACTGGCTAGCACATCTTCAAGCTTGTATCAGGAATTCCAACTAATCCAAAGTTGGATGGAGGAGATAAACTGACTCAAAGCTACCTCCTCTGAAACCATCAAGGTGGTGCACTTCTACCAGGATGACCCAATAACTCCTATGGTCCCACCCCTAACTCTCCCAACAGGGGTCCCACTACCTCAACTCACCAAGTACAATGGTCAAGGGGACCCCAATTTGCACTTGGTCGCATTCAAGTCTAAGTGCCTACTATTGCAAGCATGGCCACATGCCATCATGCACGTCTTTCCCTTGTCACTAACTAGTAAAGCCCTAGACTAGTACTGTGCACTACCTAGGGCCTCAATCTCCTATTTGGAGGATCTTCTAAGCTAGTTTGTACATGCTTTAGGTACAACTCATGTAGATTAAGCAAGACCCCTTAGAGACCATGCCCAAATTTATCCAACACTAGAGCACCTCATTACAAGAAATATGAGAGCCAATCACAGAGATGCACCTTTTGGCCATCTTCAAGGCTGTAGTTAACAACTTCATCAAATTAAAACTATACTACTTGGTCCCAAAGTCTCTCAACCAAGCCTTTGCCTAGATGAAGGTCGAAGAAGAGGCAACGCAAGCTAGCAACAACCTGACCTATGTGGCCTATCAAAATCAATACACAAGGAAGAAAAACACAACGGTGGCAATGATAGCCACAAAAGCAAACAACCATGGGCCGATGGCTAAGCAACCCAAAACCCTAACACACAAAGCTACCAACTCTAGTGCCTAGACAACCAACCCACCTACATTAATAGGGGTAATAGCACAAGCTACTTCAAGGCCCAACTTTGAGAGCAAGGATTACTCAAAGTATACCCTGTTGCCATTGTAGCCCTCACAGCTTCTACAACAACTACTAAAAGCTGGGCAAATCCAATATAAATGAGTGTTAAAGAATACCCACCAATGTCACAACTGATACTGCGAACTACTAAGGAATCCCACCTTAGCAGTACCAAACAAGCCCCTGATCCCACAACAAGTTAGGTTGGACCAGTTCTATCATTATCACAGGATGTCTAGTCACTGCACAGATGACTGTCAGGATTTGCAAGACAATCTACAAACAATGATAGAAAGGGGCCAACTGGTGCTCAACATGGCAAACTAGTCTGATGCAGATGATGATGCCCATGTCATCAACACCATCAATGTGGGTGACAAGTCAACACAAGTGTAGTAGCCTTTTATGATCTGCATGTCCCCCAACAATGCAAAGGTTCTGTTAGCCTCCACAAGCAACAAGTCCCCCTTTGTTATCAAAGTGTGACCTCGAGCATCCACAACACTCTTTATAGTCAGGATCCCACAACATTCATCTACTATGACATTAACCTGGTAGTGCTCATCTGCTACGATGTTCAACTAGCATACCACAAAAACGACTACCAAACAACCCTTTGTCATTAAGATGCCATAATGTGATGGCTCGAAAATAATAATTTCCAAACAAATATTTGTCATTGGGGTTCCACAATGAGCTGGACCCTCACCTACATGAAGCCCAACAATGGGAAATGTATTGGTTCATTCTTCTCCAAGGGCCGACCCTATCGAAAACATGGGTATACCCACTCAGTGGCAATGCAAGAGGCTGAACAAGCACCTCACAAATGAAATAGCTAGGAAACAATAAGACTAAAGAGTAGTTCATCCACCAAAGCTAGTCGCTATCCCTAAAACCCCTATGGCCAAAGCAAAGGCCACAACCAGAAAAGCACAACCACTTACTGAGGTATCCAAGTAGGTCAAGCAAACCAAGCCCAAGTCCCCTATGTGAGAGATCCATCTTTCGAGTCACATGAAGGAGGAAAAGGCCAACACAATGGCTAATTTCCAGGACTTTAGAGCTACACTAACCCAAGTGAAACAACTACTCAAGTATAAAAACACAACGCTAAGCTTATACAACCTAGTCATAACCTCATCTACTCACTGCCAAGCACTGGCCTAGATGTTGACCTTCATTCCTATTATGAAGGACATCCCTGTAGATGAGAAAACCATCTGTGCAGTGATCTTCCCTCCTACACCATAGTAATTAGGTTCAACATCCCTAACCTTCCACAACGACATAGTCAAGGTTAATGCTAAATGAGAGGAAGTGACAATAGCTCCATTATCTATTAGCATACGCGTTGGGTAATGCACCATCTGTAGGATGCATGTTGATGATGGTACAACAACCAACATAGTTCTATACACCATCATAGATAAGCTAGGCCTCACAGACAAGATCAGGCCAACCAAAACTACGTGCTTAAAATCCTTCAATGGATCACGCTCACTATTACAGGCACAATCAACATCACCTTTGTGGTAGGGGAGTAGTTCCCAACCTCCATAGAATTCACCATTATAGCAAAGATGCCAGGCTTCAACCTGATCCTAGGTAGGCCTTGGCTAGCTCAACTATGGGTCGTCTCCTCTCCCATCCATCAAGACATCCACCTTTCATACAAAGGTGGTCAAGTTATCATCCATGGTGATAATGCCTCCCCTCTGGCTATCCACAACATAAACATGGGACAAGTGTTAGAGGTGGAGTTTCCTGGTGATACGCCTGTGACAAACAACATAATGCATAAGGCTAACACACCCAAACAAGTAATTGAAGCCAACAACCTCCTAAAGAATCCTAAGCCTTGTGTGCCTACTAATCCACACCCAATTAGGAAGCAACTACATGACCAAGGTATGCCCTTGGCCCGAAATGCCCTAGGTGCCTACCTATCCCTTGCCTTCAAGTGTCATGCATTTTTAGTTTTCTCTCGCATTGCATTTGTTCATGAACTTACATTCAACTTGCTTGCTTAGTTTACACATCATTTCACTTTGTTTACGCATTTACTTTCTTTGTTTATGCATTCATCTACTTAGCTTATGCATCACATTCATCCACTTAGCTTATGCATTACATTTAATAAAACATCAAAAAAACCATAAAAATCACAAAAAAACTAAAACTACAAAAACATCACTATGGCCTACCATGGCCTTAAATTGACAACGTATGGCCTAGAATGACCCTAAAACTATCACCCCTTTGCAACAACCCACCATGGCCTAAAATGGCCTTAAACTAACCATACACATATCCTAGAATGGCCCAAAACTAGCAACTCGCAACTTCAAATGGCCTTAAACTAGCACCTACAACCCAAAATGGCCTTAAACTAGCCATACACATGGCCTAAAATGGCCCAAAACTAGCAACTAGGGGCCCAAAATGGCCTTAAACTACTATTTCAGGCCAGAATGGCCTAAAACTATCACTTTTCTCATTACTTTCCTTTCATCTGTGCATTAACTTCATTCAAATAGGTGCCACTTGATATTGTTTTTCTAGTTGATTTTTTTTGTAGGATCTTGCAAGCACACAGCATGACTATGTATGTAGCATCGTACCTCACTGAAGCAAGGTAAGCATTTGTCCACCATGTGCTAAAATTAGCATAGTAGTATGCTATGACTATAAACTAGCATAGCTCATCCTTGGGTCATGACATTAAACTAGCATAACAATTCCACTATGACACTAAACTGGACTCAGTAGTCTACTAGGACTATAAACTAGCACAGCATACTTTCCTAAGACCTTAAACTGGGTTCACAATCTGATGGGACCTTAAACTAACAAAGCATATGGTCTGTCAACACCTTCAACTAGGCTCACAGTCTGCTAGGACCTTAAACTAGCATTTTGTTGATCTTTTGGAGCACTTGCCACTAGCATTACCTTTGGAGCACTTGTAGCATCATCGCCTCAGCACTTTCACTGGCTTCCTAAGCATTTGCAACTGGTTTAGCCTTTGATGCATTTGCAACATCTTTGCATTTGGCATTTGATTTGCATTTTATGATCTATGATTTTCTTGTCTTCTCAGAGCTATGTTTTCATGACAAATCCCCAAAGGTAGTCATGCAAAAATGCCTCTCGTCGCAGTGGCAAGTCACCACATCGCTTTGATGTGCATGATTGGACTAGCTAAACCACTCAACAATGCACATTCCCCTCATCCTACTCTAGCCTATGCATATCCATCTTGCATCCTACTACCCCCTTACATTCTCCACATTCCCCTACATGTAAACTCCCTCTAATGCATATCCACTGTGAAAGCACATAGCACTTTCTCTTCACATCCAACGGTAGAACCTAAGGTGGATGTAACATAACTAGTCCCATGGGGAGCCTCTGTTGGCTGGTCAAAGTTCAAGCAAATGTAATGCAACTCGTCCTGGGGAGAAAACACCTATCCTATAGATTTGACATGGCTGCATCAAAGCAAAGCCCATTAGGTGGCATGTAGTCCACTTGATGGCCAACACCTTGCAGCTAACATCTAGCAATGTGTAGGACCAAATGTAGGTTTTCCCTGCAATAAAAAAGCAAAAGCAAAGTAAAAAACCAAGAAAAAAGAAAAAAAATAAAAGAATAAAGTAAGAACTAGAAGACACACATCCCCAAGCAATCTATAAGCATGCTATAATTTCACAACTAGTTTAGCCTTGAATCTCCACCTTGACTCTCTCATGAGCACTCCGATGAGAGGTCAATGTTTTAGGAGCAAGCCCACCATGCCATGGTCACCATTAACTATGCTAACTCTACATCTACATCATGGTACATTGTTTGCATTTCATCTCCCTTAATTGCCTTTCATCTCCTGAGCACATTGCTTACACCATTTGCCTTAGCATCTGCCTATCCAAAGCACTCTTGAGCATGGTGGAACAACACCCAATTAGGTACCAACAAGTGATGTTGCTGCCACACCTACTATGGTGTTTTGCAATTCTTTGTTAATGTCCCTCAAGCCACTCCTCTAGAAATCAAGAAAGATGTGCCAATGAAACACCATAAAATTTTGGACTACTGCTTCTCAACTACAAGTTTGGCTAAGTGTCAGAATGATGGCACTTTTTGCAAATTTTTCTAAGTGTTGAGACTACGCTTTCCACTATCGGGACTATGCTCTAGAGCATAGTCAATGTAGTCAACAAACAAATGCTAGTTTTACAAGATTTTTTCTAAGTTTCAGAATAATGACACTTACGATAGAATTTTTCTAAGCACTAAGACTATGCTCTCCACTGCTAGGACTATGCTCTAGAGCGTAGTTAGCATATTCAGCATGAAAACACCAGTTTTAACCATTTTTTTCTAACTATGCTCAAGTGTAGATAGTTTGGAACCTTAGTTTTTGCCAGATTTTTCTAAGTGCCAAGACTACACTCTCCACTTTCAGGACTACACTCTAGAGCGTAGTTAGTGTAGTCAGCACTAAAGCACAGTTTTTGCAAAAAATTTCTAACTATTAGGACTACGCTCTTGACTATGCTCTAGAGTGTAGTTAGCGTAGTTAACTCGAAAGCCAGATTTGTAGGAATTTCTCTAATTGTTGAGACTACACTCACCCCCAGTTGGAAGTGTAGTTAGTCTCCCCTGGATCATAGTCAACACTTGGCCACATTTTGCTAGTTTTTGCTAGATTTTTTCTAAGTTTGGGACTATGCTCTTCCCTAGTGTGGAGTGTAGTTAAGCATAGATGGCCAAAACAACCTCCAAAGGCCTTCACAATGCAGCACTGGCATTTGCATCAGCTCTAACACACCTCCAACAATAGCATTTATCTTTTTTACATCCTCCTTTTCCCCAAAATTGTAACTACGCTCTACACCACTTCCCATAGTGGACAGCGTAGTCTCCAAAAGTTGCATTTTTGGCATTTTTTAGCATTTTCTTAGGTACATTATGGTCTTCTCAACACTTGCACATGTAGTTGGCAACATAGTCATAGTCTCATAGCCTCATAGACTTCATCAGAGCACAACACAGTTTAACACCACTTGCTTCAATAGAGAGCATAGTTGGGGTACAACATAGTCCCAACTACCCCACTACCACATGGCAATCTCTCCACATTCTGAGCTAACCCTAGCCTTATAAATACCCCAACATCCTATGTTTTAGGGGTTGGCAAATCTCAAATGTAGTTGGCATTTTTGCATTCTTAGCATTTGGCACTTGGCATTTTGGGTGAACAAGATCCAAAGGCACTGGCAAAGAGGAAGAGTTGCGCACCACTATCCACCAAAAACCTATTGTAGCCCTACAAGACACCACAACCTATAATACATCATGACAGCTAACCCAATAGGCACGAACACCATGGTGAGTGCTAGGCTTCATGGTCAAACACCACCAAGACTGTGACTATGCACTCCACTATGCCTGTTGTACACCATGTACCTTCTAAACCCCTTTTGGAACTAACTATGCTCAACCCTATTTGGGGAAATGTTTTGTTTCTCTCTCTTGCATTTTTCACATTTTCTTTGCATATTTTGCATTTTTAACATAGGGTCACATTACAACTATGCTTAAGCATTAGTCTCCATAGGTTGGCACCCTCATTTTGGCCAAAACCCTTGACTACAATTACCCCCATTTCATGACTACGCTATACACTTAACACCGCAAAATATCACTTAAACACTTAGCACCATTTCACGTCATTTGCATTTGCATTTCGACTAACCATGCCACCCCTGGTTGCATCCAACACCCTAGCTGCAACCAGAAAAGTCGCTATTCGATTGACAAGACCATTCAAGACACTCCACCTCCATTTCCAGTAGGCCCTCGCACAAGGACAAGGTAAGGTTGTGTGTTCATTGATCCCTTGATGATTCCAGCCATCAACATTTTTGACCATTATAACTATAAACTAGCACAACAAGTCCACTATGACTATAAATTGGCACAACAAGTTTGCTATCACTATAAACTGGAATAGTGAATCCACTATGACTATAAACTAGCACCATTCATCTACTATGATGTTAAACTAGCAAAGCATTCGTCCACCATGATGTTAAACCGGTACAACATTCATCCTTGGGTTATGACATTAAACTAACACAACAGCATTTGTCTACTATGATGTTAAACTGGCACACATCAGTCTGCTAGGACTATAAACAAGCACATCATAGTCTACCAAGACCTTAAACTAGATTCACCATCAATCACGCATAGTTCCATGAGCAAGCTAACAAGAATAATTTCAACTCCTCCCCACCTTCCCCCTCCCCCCACTTTTCTACACCATGTAGGTAGGGATACTATAGTCCCATAATGGAGAACTGGCCATCAGTTCAACCTTTGAATCACTTGCAACATTATGGTCCCCCACCATTTTGCTGATTTCTTAGACTCTTGCCATTCCTCAACCTTGGGAGCACTTGTAACATCATGACCCCTACCATTTTGCTGAATTTTTGAGCTCCTATCATTGGTGTGGGCTCTCGACCACTTGCAGCATTATTGCCTCCCATAATTTTTCTAGCTTTTTAAGCACTTACCACTAGTTTAGCCTTTGGAGCACTAGAAGCATTTTCAACACTTAACACTTTATTTGCATTTTTTTTTGTGTGTTTTTCTTCTCTTCTCTGAGTTGTGTTTGCAGGATAAAGCTTAGGGACATCGTGTAGAGATGCATCTCATCACAACAGCAAGTCACCACATTCCTTTGATGTGCATGATTGGACTAGCTGAGCCTCTCAAGAGTGCATGTCCCTATTACCTGGTTATAGCCTACCTACACATATCCCTACACTCTGATACCCTTGCATTCCCTTGCATAATTAAAACTACAAATCCCTCTTCTGCATACGTGTTGTGACCACATGGCATCCTCTATGAGTCAAATCGTAAAACCCAAGATGAACATAACATAAGTTGTCCTGTGGGGAGCCTTTGTTGGTTAGTCAAAGCCCAAGCAAATGTAACACAAGTCATCCTAGGGAGAAAACACCTATCCCATAGATGTGATGTAGTTTCACAAGCATCAAAGTAAAGCCCATCAAGTGGCATGCAATCTAGTTGATGGAAAGCATCCTACAGTTAGCAATTAGCATTGTGCAAAATCCAAAGAAGGTTCACCCTATAGAAAAGCAAAAGCAAGCAAAAAGGAAAAAAGCTTATCCCCAAGCAAACCAGTAGAGCTCCAATTTTGCAGTCAATCAGGCTCTAAATCCACCTTGACTTTTTCATGAGCACTCTGATGAGATTTCAACATTTCCAAAGGCAAGCCACCCTGGTGCCATGGTTACCATCAGTCATGGTGACCTTGCATCCTGCATCTTAACACCCTATTTACATTTCATTTCCCCTTTTACCCCTAACACATTACCTACACCTGTCCCCCTAGCATACCCCTATCCATAGCACTCTTGAGCGTAGTGAAGTGACATTCGGCCATGCATGGACAAGCAATGTTGGTGTTGAGCTAACTATGGTGTTTTACAATTCTTTATCAATGTCTCTTAGGCCTCTCCTCCAAACATCAACAAAGAGGGGCCAATGAAACACCACCAAATTTGGTTTGCCACATGTCAACTGCAAATTTTTCTAAGTATCAAACACAAGGCAAACCTTTCCTAAGTGTTGGGACTACACTCTCCACTACACCAGAGTGTAGTCAACCCAGTGGAGAGCATAGTCAATTTCAAAGACTAATTTTCTACAATTTTGCTTAAGTATCAACATGAAGCAAGAAGCTACAAATTTTTCTAAGTGTTGGGACTATGCTCTCCACTACACCAAAGCATAGTCAGCTCAACAGAGAGCATAGTCAATACCAAAGGCCAGTTTTGTGAATTTTTCAAAGTATTAAGCCAGCAACTAAAGAATGTGGTGGGCATGGAAGAAATAGTTTGGCAGAGACTATTCTCTCCACTACACTGGAGCATAGTTAAGTGGAGTTAGCATTGAAGAAATAGTTTGGCAAACTTTTCTAAGTGTTAAGACTACACTCTCCACTACCTAAGAGTGTAGTCAAGCGTAGACAACATCAAGGCATGGTTTTTTATAATTTTTTCTAACTGTTGAGACTATGCTCTCCACTGCCCTGGATCGTAGTCAACTAAAAGCCAAATTTTTGCACAATTTCTTGTAAGTGTTGTGACTATGCTTGACCCCAACTGGGAGCATAGTCAACCTTCCCTACAGCGTAGTCAACACATTGCCACTTTTTTACAAAATTTTTCAAAGTGTTGAACTACGCTCTTCCCTAGCCAGAGCGGAGTCAAGTGTAGACATTTAGAATAGCCTCCAAAGGCCTCCACAATGTAGCAACGGCATTCACACTAGCTCCAACACACCTTCAGCAAGCAATATGCATCTTTTTTGCATCCCCCTTTGTCCCAAAATTGTAATTATGCTCGACACCACTCGAGACAGTGGATAGAATAGTCTCCAAATTTGCATTTTTTGCATTTTTGTTAGGTACATTGTGGCCTTTTCAGCACAAAAACATGCAGTTGGTAGTGTAGTCATAGTCTGGTAGTTTCACAGAGTCCATTGGAGCACACTAGAGCATAACACCATTTTCTTCAATGGAGAGCATAGTTGGGTGCAGTGTAGTTCCAACTATCCCATTACCACATGGCAACTAATTTGCATTTCATAGGAAACCTAGCCCTATAAATACCCTATCTCTCTACATTTTAGAGGTTGGAAAATATGAAGCAAGCTTGGCATTTTTTTGCATTTTGGTTGGCATCTCTGGCATTTGGCACTTTGGCATCTCAACAAGGTGAGGCATTCGCACACCACCGTAGACACTGCATACCACCACAGTCCACTACACATCGTGGTGGCCAACCTAATAGGCACAAACACCATGGAAAAACATCCATTTTCATATCCAAACAACTGAAGAATATGACTACATTATCCATTGCACCTACTGTACACCACATACCTTCACTCCTTCTAAGGTTAACTACACTCAACCCTATTTGGGGTGGTGCTGCTTTCTCTCTCTCTTCCCCTATGCATTTTTAGCATTTTTATTTCTATGTTGGCATTTTACTTGCATTTTTTACTATTTTTACATGTAACTATGCGTTGACATCTCCATTTTTGGTGGAAACCCTTAACTACGCTCACTCCTATTGACACCATCCACACCGCGCAAACACTCAGCACCGTTTCGCATTACATTCTGTAAGTCCCCATTCAATCAAAAAAACCATTTTGGGCACCTCGTCTCCACCTCTAGTAGGCTCTCACATGGACTTGAGGTCAAAGCTATGCACCCACAAACCTCTCAATGTTTCCATTCTAGCCACTGATGTTTTTGATCGCTACAAGATCCTCCAATAACTCCAACAAGGATGTGAATTATGGTAGCCCATCATTGATGGAATTGATTAATAAAATAAATTAAAAATTTTCTTGAAGGAGTTGCAGATAGAGGAGATGACCGAATACATGGAGCTTACCAATCTTCAATATGCAAACTTGGCTATGTTGACTACCAAACAAACACAGTCAGAACTAGAAAAGTAGGTGGCCAGCTCATTCTTGTTGTATGAGGCTAAGTTCAAGCACCACAGGGACACCAAGCAAAATCTTGCAGTGACAAATGTAGAACTTAAGATTCTCAAGCGTAAATATATTGATTAAAGATCCACTGCTAAGAGCATGGCCAAAAGAATGAATGACTACTAGGAGCTGCAAAATGCAATCAGGGCATTCGATGTCAAACGCAAACAATTCGCTGCCTACTTCATCAATGTCAAGGAGCTATTCCTAGTAATGCCTTGTCCATGGGATATCCCCATTCCAACCCACATTAGCAATGCTGCATGGACTATGAATGATCCCCAAAGCAAGGAGGAGAAGATGAGGGCATTACTACATGTCTTTCACCTTCCATTAAAGGTAGTAGCTGTAGCAAGACAACCACAACCACAACCTCCTCAACCATTGCATGCATTCAAACCTAGTGAAGGTCCTTCAAAACCTTAAAAACCTCCACCGCTTGGGACTGTTTGATCTTCTCAACCATCTTCATGCCATCAGAGGATGTGTTGTCTAGTTTGAGTAGTCATATTATCGTGTTCAATTTTGTGTCATGAACACCACAAATTTTGTAATCATGTCGATCTATACAGCTAGGCACTCAATTTTTTTATGTTAAGTGCCAATTAATAATCTCATACCTTCCTAATTTTTTCAAGGAACTTCAGGATGATTTTTCATCCTTTCATATAGGTATGATGAAATGTCAAAGCATCACATTAATAGGCCCCCATAGATGTGGCCTCATCGACGGGCCCTCATCAACGTGGCCCCATCAACATAGCTCCATAATACAGTCTATAAATACGACACTTCCAATGTGTAAAAGGGGAATATTTTCAATAGTTTAGCGAAGTTGTTGTAGTTTGTTCATTTAAGAGTTGGAATATTTTCTAAGTGCCGATAGAAGAAGCTAGAAATTGTATGGATCTTTATTCGAGCACTGATATACCTGAGCATAACAGTGTGAATGGCAATAAAGATGATCCTTTTGATCAAACCTTGCAACACTTCAAATAAATTAATGATTTATTTTTGCATTTACCATTTTTAATAATTATGCAATTAATTAAGATAAGTAAGAATTTAATTAATAATCTAATTAAGATAAATAAATTAAACACATAAGTACAACCGCTTCAAACATAACATACAACCCTTGGTAATCCTAGCAATGCTTAATGCTTAGTAACCCAACAATGTTGTATGCATTTAAGATGTGTACAAAAAGTGGGACTAGATGCTTATTGTAGGATAGTTAGTTATTAATTAGTAATTAGATTAGTTAATTTGGTTAATAAATTGAGTTTTAACTTATTATAAATCGTAGATGAATAACATATAAAATAATAAAAAAATCTTGTGCCTTGATTACCCTTAACCATACAACTAAGCTTCACAAGTGTAGTTGGGAAGACAATGATCATCACAATTAGATTTCACTTCCTAGAACCAATGTACTTGGGAAGTTAAGATCTATAAAATTTGACCGGATTACGCGTCAACACTGGTAATTCATATGGTTAGGTGTAGGATATATTTTCCGCTCATCACAAATGAAATAAAATGGAATTTTCTTAGAGACAAGAAATGAGAGATATGCAGATAGAAGAAGAATGCAAATTATAAAAAAATTGTAGAAAATAAAATGTACTCTTAAATTTTTTCTATCAATGATAACAATGAATTAGCTACTGATGAGTGGCGAGGTACCCCTACACTCAACCATACGAATACGAGCGTGTACGCGCAATCCGGTCAAACTCCGTAGACTAAATGCCTAAACACCACAAGAAACACTTGGGGTTAATCGTTCGTTGTCTTCCCAGGCTTGCTTGTATGTGTCACGGTGTATGGTTAAGCAAGTCTGAGGTATATGATTTTTTTTGGTATTTTTCGGTTTATCTCCTAAGCTATGAGGTAAAGGGTTGAGAAACTACAACTAACTCTAACTACACACTAAGTCCTAGCATCAGCATCTGTTCCCACTTACCGTACACACCCTGAACTGTGCAACTGTGGCTACCAAACGCTAATCGTTACTAGGATCACCACACTTAACGCACGTGCTTGAAGCGGTCATACTGAGGCACTTAACTAACGTATGTGTGACAAGCAGCCAATTCCTTGACTAGCTGTACACATCCGTAGATGCTTGTAATCAAGTCGTACTTGTCCCACGCTCTAGGAGGAAAGGGTTGAAAGAATCTACTCGCGATGAGTAGCCGATTCCTTGGCTAGCCGTACACATTTGTCAACGCTCGTAACCAAGTCGTACTCATGCTACGTCACTAGGAAAGTAATAAATAACATTAATTAAACCTATCCATGCACTACAAGGTTTATCCGCAAAGCTCGTCTTTATTACTGTACACAACTTACGTTCAGGTACAAAGCTGCTCGAATAAAGAACCGTTCACTTGGGGGACTCCTACTGCAGACACATGGAAAATATTCTATCTCTAGGGTGATCAATCTACCAGAGCTTCGCTACTTTATGCCTAGGATGAGAAATGAGGGGAGTGCTGCCTCTTATTTATAGATATGGCGACGGACCGTGATATCGCGTATGCGATATCGTAGGGAAAGACGCGATATCGCGTGGGCCACAATATCGCATACACGATATCGCGGCTTGTGCAATCTGTGTCTCATCAGCTACAAATTAGACCAATAATAAGAAGAGATAAGATTGTAAGCTCTTATGTCACTAGAATAATTGATGGCAAAGCTACTAGAAAAAATTACCAACCATGCTAATAAGAGAGGTGATGACATAAATGATATTGAATTGCAAAGGAGAAAGGCAATGATGCCAATGATATTAAATTATAGGAGGTGGATATAAAGATCCTTTAAATGTAAAGACAATGATAAAGAGTCCAGAGATGCCCAAAAATACAAAGATGTCCAAATAAGTATATGGGATTGGGTATCTATAGACCAAAAGAATGCCCTGACCTTTTAAAACCTGCATGTGATATTAAAATGATGCCTAGATCTTAATACATTAATGGCACTCATTAACATACATTACATTAGATTACTTGGGTTTCTTAGCTTGCTTCTATAGATTTAATTTTGGGCCTGTATTGGCTCTGTATCAAGGGTTGGAAGATTGGTTATTGAAAGTTACACAACTATTACTACACCACTCTTCTAGTGTTTGATTGAGTTTGATTCATATATGCATTTATTGTGATTTCATCTACTACTTCATTATTGTCAAAACTTTTGTATATTCATTTTTCCTTTAGGGCTTCTTATTTCTCTTGCATTTTTGCCCTACATCTTAAACATATTATATGTATAACTTATTTTTAGAATCACACTCTCTACACTCTATCTATTTCATATTTTCTCTTTGCTCTAACGAGTGTAAATTATCTTTGAAGGGAGATTTACATTGTAACCTTGAGAGGTTCTCACTTGGATGACCAAGTTTTTGTTGTATTATCTCTGCCATAAGAAGCTATGAGTATATATTGTGGGAGCATCACATTTTGTTCTCAAACTTGCGAGGTCCTTAAGTCCTATGTTTTACTAAGCTTGAAGTTTGCCTTACAAGGATTATCAAAGGATTTACAATCATGGTATTCTTAACCATTACTTAAATTAAATAAATCAATTATGGTAAGCTTTACCATGCATATAGGTAAGTATGTTCCTTATGCGTTTGTTTTTATTATTTTTAGCACTAAGTTTGAATTTGTTTTTCAGTTGATATGATGTTTCTTCAATGAACCTAATCTTTTTTAGTGGATATGATTTTTCTTGCTTTGTGTTTTCTCTTACAGATCTAATTTCTCTAGAATTCCATAATTGGGAATTATCTATTACTACTAACTTCTTAAACTCATGTTGAGATTTTTGCTTTTTTTAATGATGGAATTTTTTTTATTCTTGAAATACATAATTATAGGCTCATAAGAAAAAAAAATATGATGCATTCTTTTAGTGATGTTAAAGTAATTAAGACACCTGATTTTATTCTTTCTGGTGATATATATGAGTCATTGGTTGTTGATCCTTCATTACAATATGTGTTCATGAAAATTTTGGGTCATGTGCCTCGTAATTGAAGTTTCATTTTGTAGTTAAATGATGTGGTGAGAAAGTATGATATCCAAGTCATTCATGTCAAGTATTATTCTCATTATTTCTACTTGTTGAGTTAGGCAATGCTTTGATGGTGTAGCATGTCCTTGATATAGGATCTTTTATACATAATCATGCAGTGTTAATCATTCATAAGTTAACTCAAGATTTTGATGTCTAATTTGAACAATATGCTAGAGTTTGAAATTTTCTTAAGTTATATAATCTTTCATTATTTTTTCAGCAAGTTGAGTAAAAAGTTGTTACTCTTCTTAGTTCCTTTAAGCATATGAAGTCTATTGCTACAACTTTTTGTTTTCATAGATGTTTTTTTTGTTAAAATTAATCTTCTCAATTGTAAAAAGGAATTGGTATTACAACCAAGAGAAAAGACTTGCATTCAGTCAATTACATATTCTAATTTTTTTAATTCTTATAGTGTTTTCCATCATAAAGGACATTTGTTTAATGGTGATGAACAACAAGTGTCCCTTATATACAACCATATGAATCACAAGCATGTAGGTGCAATCCAATTGAATTCAATGGAACCCTGGGTTTCTAGTATCCTAGATAATTAAGTGTGATATGGTTGGTCATTATCTTCATAATCATCACTTGCGTTAGGTCACTTAGTATGGTTAAGCATGATTGAAGCATAAGATGTTTATATCTTTATTATTTTAATTTTTAGGATTAAAATATTAAAGCAATAAAGTGATGAAAAGATTAATTTCTATCTAACTATGTAATTAAGAGTCATTCAAGTTATCCTAAGTATGGAGCATCTGTTCCCACTTTCATTACCCATCCTAAATCTATATTAATGTTGCTAGGTTACCAAGTGTTTACTGCTAGGTATACCAACTATCCACTATGGGGATTACCAATCATTAATATAATATGTTTAAAGTGGTCATACTCATGCTATTACAGAAGGAAAGTAAAATAAAATTAAAGTGCTTGGAGAATAAAATAAAATAAACTAAGTGTTAATCCAAGTGATGCAATGGAAGGAATTAATCTTAATTTTATTGTCATCATGCAAAAGTGTCCATGCACAACAAATAAAACTCCATACAATTAACTTAATCCATGCTGTAGGCACTTTGAGGAAATTTTGGCTAATTCCTAGGAAAGAAAATTGCAAGATATTTGTTACATAAATGACCAAAGGTACCATAAATGTGGATGATTGATGAGTGATGAGGTACCCCTACACTCAACCATACGAATACGAGCGTTCTCACGCACGATCCAATTGAACTCCGTAGACAGACTAGTTATGGCACCTAGACAATTATCCTTAGGTCGCAGTTCGCTGGCTTCCCACCTAGACTAGTATTGTATTTGTCACGTATGGTTTAGTCTAGATGAGGTGTATGATGTGTTTCCTAATTCTAACACTACTCCTAAAGGCAGTGGAATGCAAGATTAACTAAGCTCAGCTAGGAGGAAAAAGTAAGGAAATCTAATCTAGCCTAAGTGCAATGAGCAACTGATTTTGTGATCAACCGTACACATCTTGGACCTCGTGCACGACTACCACTAGGATTACCAAGCGCATATCCTAGGTATGCCACTGGGATACCAAGTAGTCACACCTAAATGCTCGTAATCAAGTTGTACTCGTTTCACGTTCTAGGAGTTTAAGGGTGAGAGAGAAAGCAGTAAATAATAATTAAATAAACAAAGTGA
>MNCI01010471.1:90064-151850 GCA_015680685.1 Gnetum montanum
AAACAAGGGAGAGCCGCTTCTTATTTATAGACATTGTGGCAGACTGCGATATTGCGTACGCGATATCGTAGGGAAGATGCGATATTGCAAGGGATGCATGCCCATGCGATATCGCGTCCCATCATACCCCCACGACTGAATAAAAACTCGTCCTCGAGTTACAAAGAGAACAAGCTCCATTGATTACACAGTGGATAGGTATGGGATTTTATTAACTCGAAAAAGAAATGAAATAATGCCGCAGTGTGGGAAGACACAACACAGAAAAATACTACAACTACAAAAATGTGGAACTCATGTAGTTCCTAATGGCGATGGCTCCTCCATGGGCACTTTCCCTGTGTCTTGTGCTCAAGGCTTTGAAGTTTGATGGTGTTGAAGTATGGCCTAGAGCTTCTCCTCTTTGGTCTAAGGATCTTGTGTAGTCCATGCTAATGTTCAGATGTTTGATGGAGTCGGCACCTCCCACGGACAGGGTAGTTGCTAGAACATCTAGTTGGCTTTGACATACCATGCCGCGAACACCTGTCATTCCTCTTCATAGGCTCTGGCTTTGTCTTTGTATTTATGAAGATCTGTTAGCCGTTGAGCCAAGTCAGTTGCAACCTCTTTCTATCCCTAGTAGCTTTCTTTTACCACCGCAAGTTCAAAATTTGCAACATCTAGTTTCTCAGCTAGCTTCTTGCGCTCTGCAAATTCTGTTTCATATTTGATGTGGGTGAAAGCTACCTGCTGCTCAAGCTCTGACCTCGGGCACCCTACTGCTAACATGGTGAGGCTGGCATATCTAAGGTTTGCCAACTCCATGTATTTGGTCAAGGCTTGGATTTGCAGGTCCCGGTTCTTAACTTCTGCTTGGTGGGTGAAGGCGTAAGTGTCCAATATGGCCCTCCAATCAGTGTGCTGAGCATTGATGTTGTTGATTTGAGCCTTGGCCATATGGATCTCCTTCTCCAGGATTTTCTTGTACATTCCCACCTGATCACGGAAGTGCTCCTTTAGCTTCTTGTGTCGTTTAGCCTTATTTTGCCACATGCTTATTTCGATGGTTGATTTTTGGCGAATAGCACGTACCTCCTCCATTGAGAGGGTTCGATTTTCTCTGGCTAAATGGCTTACATCTCTGTTGACCCGAATGAACTGTTCTCGTAACTGATGAAAGTGTTCATCAAGAACATTCTTTTGTTTCTCCACAGAGGTCCATCGAAGGTTATCTGCAACCAACTACTTATTCTCTTCTTCTAAGCCCTTGAGTGCCTTAAGATGCACATGAGTTTGTGCTTGTGCTGTGGAGGCATCCCAAGTGGCTGTCTCCTTTTCTCCTACCACCTTCTTATTCTCTACGATCAGTTTGATCAGTTGCTCTATTCTAAAGTTATCCAGCTGGTCTGCGAGAACAAATTGTAAAGAATCTCGTCGTGCTGCTTGTAAGGCTACGAGCTACTCTTGTAGTCTCTGCACTTCAGCTTCAGCATGTTCTACCCTTACTTCAGATATGACCAGCTTCCCCTTTATGGAAATCAGGTCTGATTGAATTGTTGTGACATATTGAGGGATGTCAAACAGAGACGTCATTACTTGTCCTGTTTAAAATAATCTGTCCAGTACATCCTCATGTTCCGCAGGAGTCATTGAGGTTCCAACCAAAGTTTGAGCATCTCGTGCTCCTGAGAGATCTTTCAGTGGCACAATAGATACATTAAAGGATTCTTTGATGTGGTCTACAACCACTTCAGTAGCTCCCGTGGCATTCTGGTGTTGCATGACCACCACAGTGGCCCCTTCACCAGTCTCTAACTGCACCTAGAAAGATGCCCCATTTCTTGAGATCTGTTGTGACCATCTACTGTCCCCTCCTCCTGTTTGAATAGATAATTTGCCCCTTGTGCGATCTAATGAAATTGTAGGCTGAATGGCATCGTTAAAGACATGGAAGAGGCTTGTGTCATCACAACTTCCCCAACTAATTGTCTCAGCAATGGTCCGAAGATGGTCCATCGACAGTCTATAGTCTTGCAGTGGCGGTAGCTGATCCTGGCCTGTGCTGGGCCCTGCTTCTTGTTGTTAGTTGGGACCCATGGCTAGAGGTTGGCTGGGTCCTGCAAGTTGAGTTGCAGGTGGTCCATGCATCTGTTCTTCTTCTTCCTCGGGTCTCAGCTCTTCGCTAGTGCTCTTTCTTGGAGCTGGCGCCTTTAGTAATTCAACATAAGAAGCATTCTGGGCTTTTCGGAGGACGTCATTTGTGTATCCCTGAATACCAACCCGTTGGCATAGTTTTCTGATAAGGCAGGGAAAAGGTAGCACCATCTTCCCTGACTTTCATTCTTCAAATCACCTTAGGATCTCTGTCAAATATAGATGGGGAAGGTTAGCGTTAACCTTTCCCATCAACATTGCACATCCTCTTGTTGCATACATAGATATTCTTTTCAAACCTTTTGTGGGAAAGAGGTGATAGGTTCCAATTTTGAAATAAACTCTCTCTTCCGTCGTCAGCTCACCAAAAGCTTTATCTTTGCCATAAGCCTTCTCTAACCAATCCCTTCGCACATCAAGGTCTGAACAAGTAGATAACTAAGCAACATGGGGCCCTGTGTTCGGAAGGTTTAACGCTTCCAAAATTGCTTGCGTAGAGAAGTCTATCGTCACACCACAAATATTTACAGTTGTGCCTTGCTCCTTATTGTGCCAGAACTGGTACATTTCACCTAAGTACCAGGAACCTCTTTCAGAGAGGACAAGCCATAAGGGAGACCCTTTGAGGTGATCCCTAATAGCCTCAAGAGCAAACTCTACAAAAGATTCGAATTTTAGCTCCACAATCACTGTAGCGAATGTGGACTTCTCATGAATAGCCTGAACACATTCCGGGGGCAATGTGAGTTGTTGTCCTAGTTTAGGCGTAGCAGCAACTCCTCCTTCTACCTGCCCGGACCGTCTGGTAGGAGGTTCTTCTTAATGGATGCTGAATGATTGCATCTCCTGTTCTGCACGTTGTCTGGCAAGGCCTTGTCTTCCACCTCTTTGAGATCGTTTTGTTCCACCTTAAACAGGACCCTCCTGCTGTGCACGCTTCGGGGCCATCTACAATCACACGGATCAAGCATTAGTAAGGTTGTTTTTAAAGTCAAGTTATACCTTACTACTTGCCTTAATTAAAGATATTATGTTATAATGTGTGATCGTGCTTGAAAGTTTGTAATGATCAGTCCTATGACTTAGGTGGTTGTCATTTTAGTCTCCCGATGTACCTAAGGTCATATGATTTTTGGCACAATTATTCTAAGTGTTAGTGTTAATTACCCTAACTAATGTCCTTTGGGCGATGATAAATTTCAAAAAAAGTTAGGCACTTTTCGGCAAGTGTCTCTCCCCCATGACTAAATTGAACACTTCGAGTTCAAGCAGGGTCAAATGGAATTAAAATCGGAGCACCAATGCGCGAGATATGAGTGAAAAAGCAAGGGTCACGCAATCGCAAGTCATAGAGAAAAATTCAAAAACTCCCCCCACGTGAATGGCAAAATGCTGCTAAGTGTTGCGGCAGGGGTACCTATTTATAGGTAAATAGGACACGATATCGCGTACGGTACATCGCATACACGATATCACGTGGGACGCAATATCGCGTACGCAATATCTCGGCCCTCCAAATGTGAGACACATGAAAATATTGAATTTTTAATGATTTTTCTTGAAATTAATGTTAAATATCAAGGACATTGGTGAGTATTAAGATGTTCTAGGGTAATATCATTGATTCAAGAGGCACTCTTAATGATAATGATGTGAACTTTAGCAATAAAAATTTGGCGATTACGAAAAAAGGGAATGTAATGATACATTGGAACGTTAAAATTATAGAGGGATAATATTAGGGAAAGAGAATTATGAAAAATTAAGCTGGGGTAAGAAATTGTGTGTTTGAGCTAGAGAATTAGTGAAGATTACAACAAAATCACACAAGTGGGTCCTCCCCAAAGCAGGTTTCAACCTATAATGCCCTTGTGTAATCACACTTAAAGTGTTTGTGGGCACTAGAAGGGTTAAATGTAATCCGCACTAACTCCACAAAACACACACATGTAAATATCACCAGAATGAGATAAAAATTCTATGCTACATGGGACACGAGCTACAATTACACAAACAGTGAGATGAGATGATCTATAGAAAGGGATCGTGGAGATTGGGATGTGAGGTAACTGACCCAGGGCACAATGAATCCTGCGTGTAAAGCATGATTAAGGTGTTATTAACCCATCATTCCAAGATCAGGACCAAGTCCATCCTTCTAATCAATGACATCGCATTGTTTCATCCCATGATGAACAACTATGAGAGTACCATAGCAACAAGGCGTACGATCACTTGGCGTTTCGTCCAAGGGAGGGGTGACTTTTGTTTTATGGCACTTTGTTTTTTTTTTTCATTTTACTGAATCCAGAGAAGCCACCAACCTTCAAGCATGGGTGCATGTCTTTCCAGTGGGACCCCCTAGAACAGCGTTTGATTTTCGAGTGTCCTTTTGATTACTCTTAATCCCATTTTCATTAGATCTACAAAGATCTTAGTACAACCATGTTGCATGATAACTCTCACAGACTAATTGGAATGGGAGGTATCCCCCATAACTAATCGGTTGATGGTGGCAAGGATTAATAAATGAAGGGTGAGGATCCTTGCATGTTGGAAATATTGGAATTGGTCCATACTTACCCCATTGGGGTTCACACACTTGATTATAATAAGCATAGTGGGACACTTATACGATGTAGTTCCCAGATAATGAGTTGACCCACTATGATGTTTGGGACCGTTAGATGGTATGCAAGGATTAGGATGATGCCTCCCATGATTGTGTTCATTGGGCCGTATTGTTGTTGGAGTGTAAGTTGGTGGCCCTAATGAAGTTACATGAGGTGTTGGGTTTGAAGGTAAGGGTGCACCATAGGGTTGGACTTGTGTTGGGTTGGAATTGGAATTGTGTTGTCCCTTCTTATTATGGCCATTTTTAAACAAAGGACGCTTTTGATGTTGAGGAGGCTTTTCACTACTATTAGTAGTAGTAGCACAAGTGTTGTTCGTGGGTTGTTGTTGTGGCACAAACACCTTAGGAACAGTTGGTGGTACTGTGGAAGGAGGGAAAGGATAAGAATGTTGAAAGTTAGGAGGAATATAAGGTGCACAAGGTGGTGGTTGTGTTGGAGGCATGGGTTGATAGTATTGTGGAGAATAGTAGTGTGGTGAGATAAAGTATGTTGGCCCAGTTGGAGAAACAGGATGTTGAACGTGATAAGCATTCAAGTTCAGAAAATATGAAGGGTGCCTCCAGTCTAAGGGTGGTCTCCCCCACGACTGGGATGGTTGCCACTGTGATCGAACACAGGATCTCTGTACGAACTCTGGATGTAACGTGTTTTCCTAATGCTCATATAAATGTGACAACATTGGGAATTAACCCTTGGGATGATCGTACAGGCATATGTTACATTCGTATGTATGATTGGTACTTGAGCACTTATTCCCTTCGTTCTTTTTCTCCGAGTGTCTATTATTCCGTTCTGCTTCTTGGGTTGTCAAACCTCTATCTCCAATGATGTTGACACACTCTCCACACTTTTGATATATCCAGTCCAACATCTTATTGATCTTTGCCTCAGCTTCTTCTAATGTTTGTTGTATTGGCAAATATGATATTTCCACCTTGAGATTGGTTGATTTCTCCTTTTTAGGATCATGGACCTTTGTTAAGTTGAGATTTTGGTCCTGTTGATGTTTTTCAACACTCTCCCATGTAGCTATTTCTCCTTCTTCTTTTGCTACCTGCTTAATAAGCTCTTGGACTTGATGGGTTCGTAGCTCGTATAGTTGACCTTGGGCATACATTCCTAAGGTCTCTCTTGTTTCATTACGTAGCCCATCAATAATATGGTACATTAGCCTTTCCTCAAAAAACCCATGGCCTGGGCAGTTGTTTAACAGTGCGTAATATCTTTCTAAGGCCATGTCCAAGGGTTCATTTTGTGCTTGTTTCCATCCTTGGATTTGTTCCCTCAAGGCTGACACTCTTGTGTAGGTTTGATATTTTTCGTTAAACACCTCTACCATCGTTGACCAGTGTCATATCGAATTTGGTTTTAACAATCTATACCATACTTTAGCTTGGTCAACGAGTGTCATGGAAAAGAGATTAAGTTTTTGCCACTCGTTATCAATGTTATTCCATGTGCAGGCATCATAGAAGGCTAGTAAATGTTGATGAAGATCTAAGTCATAGCCTCCTGAAAATTTGGGAAAGTTGTTAAAATTGAGCCTTGGTAGACAGCTCTCTTTACGATGCCTACATGAGATTCGAACAACCTCTTGTATTTGTGTTAGGCTTGTAGTGGCTAGTGGGGGTACATCGTCATCAAGTAAGTTATGCTTTTGTGTGTTGGGATGACGTTGTTTTCATTCATGTTCATAAGAAACTCCCACTTTAGGTTGTATACTCCAATCTTCATCGTCATATAGTTCGTTGGTTCTCCAATGAACTTCCTCACTAAGTGTGGCATTATTATCGTCTTGTAGGAGAGGCATTGTTGTGTGTGAATTTATGTGACTTTTTATAATTACTTCTTTCTAAGAGATATATCGTTAAGTCCTCATAGCAACCTTGTATGATATAACTAATCTAGATAACTAGCACCGTCCCCGACAACGGCGCCAATGATGAGTGGCAAGGTACCCCTACACTCAACCATACGAATACGAGTGTTCTCACGCGCGATCCGATCGAACTCCGCAGACGGACTAGTTGTGGCACCTAGACAGTTATCCTTAGATCACAGTTTGCTATCTTCCCATCTGGACTAGTATTGTATTTTTCACGTATGGTTTAGTCCAGATGAGGTGTGTGATGTGTTTCCTAATTCTAACACTACTCCTGAAGGCATTGGAATGCAAGATTAACTAAGCTAAGCTACGAGGAAAAAGTAACGAAATCTAATCTAGCCTAAGTGTGACGAGCAACCGATTCCTTGCTCAACTGTACACATCTTGGACCTCATGCACGACTACCACTGGGATTACCAAGCACAAATCCTAGGTACGCCACTTGGATACCAAGTAGTCATACTTAAATGCTTGTAATCAATTCGTACTCATTCCATGTTCTAAGAGTTTAAGGATGAGAGAGAAAGTAGTAAATAACAATTAAATAAACAAAGTGACTACTACAATGATGAAGTAATCTCGATCTTTATTGTCAATCATGTGCGTGTCCAAGTACGTCACACTCGAATAAAGAATGTCGTACAATTACATTCACCACACTACAGGCAGACATGGGAAAATAATCTATCTCTAGAGTGGTCAAATTGCCAGAGCTTCGCTACTCCTAATTCCTAATTGTCAAACAAGGGAGAGCCGCTTCTTATTTATAGACATTACAGCGGACTATGATATCGCATATGCGATATCGTAGGGAAGACGCGATATCGCGTACGCAATATCGTAGGGGATGCGATATTGTGATGGACGTGATATCGCGGCCCATGCGATATCGCATCCCATCATTGATGCAAGTATTTATATAGGCTTTGGATGAATTAGCGTTGATGCATGTGCATCAACACATCAAATGATGCATGAATGGACATGTGTTGATAGGGTTACATCGACGAGGACACATTGATGCAACTAACCAATAGTTACTTCATCAAATGCTTTTCCTTTTATACTTAAGAAAAAATATTTTGATGAAAAGAAAAAATGTATTAAAGTTGAAGACTAAAAAAACAATATATAATTGAAGATATGAAACATTAAGCTAGTGTCAACAATAAGAATGATAAAATGACAATAAAGAATCCAAAGAAGACAAAAGCTCATATGTATATTTTTATTCCTACTAGAGAAATTGTTAAGTAGCTTGAGTAGATAACTAGTAAGATAAATTTTTCCTTATCCAACAAGAATACTATTAACTTAAAGATTAAAACTAGTATCAACAAGAAGGTTATAATTAATAGTAACAATTCTCAACATAAGACTATTAACAAGTGATGAGATGAAGATCTTCTAAAAGTGTTTTCATTTTCTTACTTTAATATAAATATTGGTTTAAAGAAATAGCTCTCTATCTAAAATCATTTTACTTTTTAAGTTCAATAATAAAATGTTGAAAAGTGATGTAAGTTTTGTCAATAAACAATCCTAAAATAAGAAAGGTTTTTCTTTCCATATGTTTTTTTTCATGATGTCTACTTAGTGTTAAGTGTGTGATGTACTCTAAATTTTCTTTGCATATTATTTATATTTTTTTAAGGTCTAACCATCCCTCCCTATCTTGCCCCACTAATAAAGTCAATTTTTGTTGTGATGGAATATTGTATTCATAATATCGAAGCAACAATGTTGTCGATACGATGTTGTCGCACATGCTATGTCATCGTTGATGCAATGTCTTGAGATATGTGTAGCCTTATAAATACTAACACTTCGGTGCACAATCCGATAACTTTTCATTCCAATCCTTAGCTAGACTCTTCCAATTTGTTTTCATAGTTTTAGCAATAAAGTGAATGCTCGCAATGTGGTGTTGAGCAATTGTACCATATTCTTATTCGAGTGAATTGTACTCTAACATAGTTCATGACTAATAATAAAGATCGAGATTACTTTTCATCACTGTAGCATCCACTTAGTTGTTTGTGTGTTTACTTAGAATAATTTCCTTGGTTTCTTAGTTAATCCTTTACATTCTAAGCATTTTATTTTACATGTTAGTAGTAAGCGGAAAGGATATGACTGGTTTTGAGCACTAAGTGTAGTTATTTGGTAACCCAGTAGTGGCATTGCTTGGTTTGCCTNCAAAACTTACATCACTTTTCAACATTTTATTATTGAACTTAAAAAGTAAAATGATTTTAGATAGAGAGCTATTTCTTTAAACCAATATTTATATTAAAGTAAGAAAATGAAAACACTTTTAGAAGATCTTCATCTCATCACTTGTTAATAGTCTTATGTTGAGAATTGTTACTATTAATTATNTCTAACTAAGAGCTAAACGATACACTTGCACTTCACTAGCTCAAAGTGGGAAGATAGTGATCTCAAACTTAATATCAATTACTAACATAATAACATTGTCCATCCACCAATTACAATTTGGTCACTTGCTAGCACTCACGACTTGTATGGTAGAGTGTTTGGATACTCTACCACTCATCATTGACATTGTTGTCAGGGAATGTGTCAATGTGTGCTAAGTAATTGATCTTACAAAGTTCATTATATCAAGAAGCATAAAGTACATTTTCACAACCTTTAAATAATTATAATAATGCACACACACGTAAACAAGCATTATAACTACAACATGGCTTCAACACAAAGAGACAAGATGTCACCTAGCAAAGAACTATAGAAAAGTGATGACAGAAATCATGATAACGAAAAGTCTAGTGCACTAATGCAAACAAGAGTTTCATATGCTCACAATGATCTGTACTATCTTGACTTTATAGTCATCCTTCATCAAGATGAATAATTTAGATTGAGGGATATGTAGGGATTCATAGTCTTACCAACAAAATGCTCCATACCACTAACGTTTCAAGTTGGCCTCAAGAAGGCTAACCTAAGTCATAAACAAGAAGGATACCAAGTCACAAAGAACATGACCAGGTTCTACTAGCCAATAGAGGCTTAGGCAAAAATGGATGCTATTATGGAAGCTCAACATGAACAAGAGAAGGAAAAGAAAGGCCCTCATATAGTTGTCTTGGAGGAAATTACATATACCTCATTCCAAGATGATAAATTCTATCAACTTCGAAGATCCCACTCATACACACTAGGTATACACACTAAAGATCCTATCAACACAAACTTGAATTCAACTCTTGTAGAGGACCTTTGAAGGAATGTGAAAGACTTAAGATATAGGTAGAGCTCAAGGCCTAGAGCTTCTAATGAGCCAAAGGAGAATGAATCAATGAGTCACTAAAGGAGAACTAGCCAGCACCATTCTCCAACTGCTTCCTTCACCTCTTCATGCCCATCTGTAGAGTCTAACAAGAAAGAAGGTCAATACAAAGACCATGACAAGGACAAATGAAGGGATGATGAGAGACATGAGTATAAAGGAAGATATGTTGATAGTGAAGAGGATGATTATGAACAAAGAAGAGAAAGAATTAGACGTGAAGAAAGGGAGCATTATGAACATAGAAGGAATCACCAATACAATAGAGCCTACAAACTCGATCACTATGAAGAACCCCTATTCGCTACTCATGGTATGATAAACATCAAGGAAGTAATCTATGTTCCAAAAAGCCACATAAGGGACATACAACTTAAGCAATGCAAATCCACAACACCACCTTCAAGTATTCCATGATGCTTATGCCCTCAAAAAAATTGAAAGTGATTAGCAGAAACTAAAGGTGTTCCCAAGGATGCTCATTAAGAAGGAAGAAAGCTGGTATAGATCCCTAGAACCAAAATCAATTCAAAGATGAAGTACCATGCTAGAGCTCTTCAATAATAAATATCAGACTTACCCATGAGTGTCAAAATTAAGAAAGTAGATTGAAGGATGGAACTAAGGGATACATAAATCCTTTGATGTAGCAATGGGCATATAATATTCCTTACTGCAAAGATGCCCAAGCCATGGATTCTTGCAGAAAGAACAACTAAGGCACATAGTAGATTGGTTGAGGAACTAAACTAGAGAGCCCCTTGGGATTTATGCCCAAGGACAACTATCAGAGATGACCACCAATCAGATTCAAAAATTCATTGATCAAGTAGTGAAAAATAAAGGAGAACTCAAGAAGAGAGAGTTAGTTGAAGAGTATAGCAGAGATCCATCAATAAGGAAATGCGATGTGTAGATATGTGACAAGTAAGACGATGAAACCTTGGAAGATGTTATCTAGAAAAAGACTCTACCAATAAAAAAATCAATGAATGATATAGCAACCATGATAGAGAAAATGTGGGATTTAGTGGACAAAAAACTTGTTGTAGCCATGAAGAGTGTGGAAGAGAGGACTAAACAAGCATTCAATAAGGGCAATGAGAAGAAAAAGAAAAGAGACTATGGATGAAAAGGAAAAGTTGCTTCAATGGAATAATGTAGTGACTCCAATTCATAGGAAGAGCAAAAATGCAAGGTATGCGAATATAAACATCGTAAGAGATGTTTTCCTATTATGGCCCACTTGTAGAAATTTGGGGCATATGCACTCAGTTCAAGCTTTGTCAAAAAGCATATGCCCAGAAGGCTACCTTATCCTCAAGGTAATATAAGGCAACCTTTCCAACCAACATATTACCCAAGTGGAGCCTACCCACAACCACAAGAGTAATATCACCAATAGTGGTAGCAACCATAGACATGGGCAATTCCATCACCAAGGTGATAATATCCATACAGGTAATTAGATCCTTATGAATATTACATTTAATGTCCAGTATCTCCAAGGAATACTTTAGTCCAAACTTCTTCTCCTTATTATCCACTAGAATACTACAGCCCTACTACTCTAAGGATGGATCACAATCCTAATGCTCATCTACTAGTAGCTGGCTTGTCAAATCCCCCTTCCAATTCTTTACCAATAGTGCCACCACCTATCATGCAGGGGGAACTGCCATCATAATCTCAATAGAGAAGTGCTACAAGGGCAATGAATATGCAAAGAGAGGATCATACCAACAGTGCTAAAGTGAGAATTGAGAAAACATCCTTTCTTCAAGATAAGTCCCAAAAGGCTAGTAGAGTTAGGACTTCATTGAATCATGTTCCTTATACAACAAATCCCCTTACAAATACTATGCTTCCATCACAACTAGATCAAAAATTGGAAACTGTCATGTTAATTGAGATAGTAACAAACTAGATNATATCTGTTGTGGGCTGGTGTAAGGATGATGTTGACATTTTGAACTTTCAGTCCACAAATATACCCTTTGCTATCATTAGTAATGCATGGAATTCTTTGTGTATGTATGACTCCTTGCTTGTCTTCCTTAGAAATTTTGGTAGATAAGTTTCTCATTCTTAACTTAGCATCCATAGTGCTAAGCAATGCTCTTCCCATAATGATAGGAAATTTCTTGTCATCATTTTTCACATCGANGACCAACATATAGGGGAATTGAGGACTTAAAATGTGAATTTAAAAATAAAAAAGAAAGTATAGTTGGATCTTTTGAGATGGAAAGACCATCTAGTCCAACAAGATATATGTTCCTAGATGATCAAACTTTGATTACCATCAAAATAATATGGGACAATAACCAAAAAACCAAGTTACTAAGGATGGTAAGTGAGAAACCTAGAGTGTATGATCCCAGGGATCTAGGATCCATTTTTCAAACAATTGCCCATGAGTTCATGGGAGAGATATCTTATCCTATTTAGGAATTAATAAGTCCTTTTCAACTTTTTGTTTTACAATTCTTTTTGGTTTATAATTTCTTATTATAATTTTTCATATTTCTTCCCAATTTTCACATTCTTTGATATCTTTTCATTCTTTATACTTTTCCACTTCTTAATCATTTCATATTCTTTGATATTTTTTAAAATTCTTTCTCTAGTTTTTAATTTTTTATGAATTGCATCATTTGTCTTGTACATATTTTTGTTAATTTTTCAATAAATTATAAGGAATAAAGTAATAAGTAGTCCCAATAAGGTGAAGATTTCTCTATATTATCAAATCATAAGCGACTAATTACCTATACAATGAGACCATGACATTCATCCACTCATTCCAACAATAATAGGTTCTTGCCATGTTGATAATGATATTCTTCTCAAAATAAAACTAAGAATAAATCTGTGATCATTATGCCTAGATAAAAGAGTGAAGAACCAAGTGGGAACACAAAGGGTGTGACATCAAGGGGATTTGTGGATTCTCTTGGATTACTACTATAACTTCTATCCTATTGTTAAGGATGTATTATATCCTTGTATATCTAACAAAAAATGGAAGTAACAATACAATAAGTGCTGCCTTACAATGTCACTAGAAAGACATGTTACCCATGCCTGGAGGTAGTCCTTTAGTAAGATCAACACAATCAAAAAAAAATCCATGCACAAAATAAATTTTTGGAGGTTCCATTGGAAAGACATGCTACCCATCCCTAAAGGTAGGCAGCTTCTCAAGAATCTCAAAAATAAAGAGATTAATTAATAAACTCCTCTCTTGAACAACACGCCAAGTGGTAATACTTCTTACAATAGTGGTAGCCTTGTGGTTGTGAATCCTAGAGATGAAACAATGTGATGTCACTAGAAAGTGGTGTGGACTTGCTTTGAATCTTGGAATGAGGGCTAATGATTACTCTAACCATAAATTACACACAAGGATTCATTGTGCCTATGGTAAGATACCTCAAATCCCAATTTTAGTAATCCCTTCTATAGTGCATCTCACCTCACTATATATTTAATCATAACTTTATGGTTTTGTATAATATAGCATCATTTTTCCAATCTAGTGATACTAATATGTGTGTTTTACTAGACATGTATGTCTTACATTCAACTCCTTGAGTGCTTAAGGACACTTTTAAGCATGGTTATATAAGGGAATCTACATATATAACTCTTGTATTTCATACTTGACAAGCAATCTCACATCATCTTGTACTTTCCAAAATAATCAACACACAATAAATACTTCCCATATCATCTACTAATCTATCCATACATTGAAAATTCTTAACCCATCTCTTATCCATTCAACAAACTTTTCCTTCCCAAGATTCCTTCCTTATGAACTTTGAATGCCAATTTTTTAAGAACTATGCATCATTAATGGCCCAAGATCCTTTGGACAAGCTTCACATCTTCCAAACATTCCAATTGATTCATTTGTCCCTAAGAAATTTAATGAAAATTTTAAATTTCTTCATGGTGACATCGTAGTGCCTACAATGTCGTATCTATGACATATCATCTATGATGTCACAAATATATAAATAGTATATACACATGTGGGAGTTAGTGAAATTTTTCACTTCTTCAATTTGCATCAAGAGAGTTTTGCAATTTTTTTCTCAAAGCTCCTGCATGCTAACTTCCTAAGGGCATAACTTCTCCTTCGTAGCTCTGATTTTCAAAATTTTTGAACCTTGTTGATCCCAAAGTGCTCAACTTGGTCTTGGCGGGGAGAAGAGGGGAATGGGGGGTTTAACACTGTGCTAACATTAGGAAATTTAAGCCAAAATGTTTCTAATACTTGGAAGATATCATAAAGGGTAAGTATAAGAGATAAGAAGAACCTTATAACTAATCAATCAAACTTAAGTTAGAAGGACTTAGATAATTCTTTTAATGGACCATACCAACTATTTTAAGCCATAATAAGTAAGAAAATGATAACTGTGGAAGGTCATAAGTGAGTAATGATATAACACCTAAGGGATTTCTTTTTGAAATTTTTTCCAACTTTGCAATCATGATAAGATAAGAACTTGATATAACCAAGGGTATGAGAAAGGTAAAGAACTATTAAGAATTGATGTAAACACTTTAATAATTTCAAATCCTTGTTGATTACAAATGGCCTCAAAGAGACCAACAACTGAATGACCTTCCCAACATGGGAGTAAGAGACTAAGAGGTTGTGGAAGAGGCAAAGTGGGAGAATAAACTCCCCAAGCCAAATACATAGAGTAGGGGGCTTAATCATATAGAATTCATCAACAAACTCCTGCTATCGAGCACTCAACCCAAAGAGAGGTAGAAGTTTCACTAGTGCGTGAACAAGCACAATGCCTGACACTATCTTTGGAATGCCTCCAGGCCATACAAGAAAAATCATTCATGCCCACAATCATTGTGGAGCTAAACTTTGGTTTGTTTATGGAATTTGCTCTAGAAGTAGTGAAGGTGTAATTGCAAGTATCTCCTTTATGGCCCACAATAATGAATGGTACTTAGGAGAAATGTACCAATTCTAGCAGAATAAACAAGGTGATGCAACAATCAAAATTGAAGGAGTTTTTGTGTCTTACTTAGTGGAGGTAATCGCCAAGGCCCTTAACATCCCAAATGAAGGGGCAAATGTGGCATAGATCTCAACAAGATCTAATACTGATGCTAAAAGGTTGTGGTTGCACCGGGCATATGGTAAGGAGGACAAAGAATATAGCAAGCTCACAGGTGAGGAAAAGATATACTTTAATATTGGAACCTACCATCTATTTTCAATAAAGAGGCTCAATAGAATATCTACATATGTGGCCAAAGCAAGTGCAATCTTGATGGGAAAATTCAATGCTAACATCTCCCATCTGTTCTTCCTCAAGATTCAAAGGCAATTTAAAGAGAAGAAGGTAGGGAGGCTAACATTTCCATTTCCTTGCCTTATTAGGAAGCTGTGCAAGTAAGCTGAAATCCTAGGGTACACTAATGATGCCCCTAGGAAGTCCTAAAATGTTGCCTATGTAGAAATGTTTAAGCCAATAACACCAAAAAAAGATCAAGTAGAAAAACCAACATGCACCAAGGGAGTTGTAGGAACCACCCTTACCAATAGCATTCCAACTACTAGTCAACAATAACAAGTAGGACCTAGTAGCCAATCATAAACTAAACAGCAACTGTAATAGCAACAACAATAACAAGTTTCATCACCACCACAGAACTATAGACCATCCATGAGCCAGTTGTAGCATATTGTAGAAACAATAAGTTGGGGAACAAGAGAGGGGACCAATTTGTACAAAGTATAGGAGAGCTCCTCAAGGCCCACAATATCCATAGATCCAACTAGTGAAAAAGTGTCATTCCAAGCAGGAGGAGAGGATGATTGGACACAACAAATATTTGGAATTGCTGCATCATTCCAAGTCATGTTGGAAACTGGTGAAGGTGCCATTATTGTGATCATGTAACACCAGGATGCAACAGAAGCCATGGAGGTCATCATTGATCACATCAATGAATCCTTCAATGTACCTGTTGTGCCACTGGTTGATATCTGTAGAGCACATGATGTCCAAATTCTTACCGAAGCCTTAATGACTCTTATCAAGCATGAAGACATGGTGAACAGACTATTGTAAATAGGTCAAGTGATGAAAAATATTTTTGATATCCCTAGTGATATCACTATAGTCTAGTTTCATTTGATAGCCACAAAAGGAAAGTTGGTCATGATTGAAACCAGGGATGAGCATGCAGAGAATGAGATACAACAGTTGCAAAAAGAGTTAGCCACCCTGAGAGCTAAATGAAGAGACCCAATGCAATTCATAGCATCATACCAACTAGCTCAATTTAGAATCGATGACATGAGGTGATTGATTGACCATAACATAAGAATAGAAAAAGAGAAGGAGAATGTAGTGTGGGATGGATTTGCTGTTGAAGCACAAACATATGCACATGCTAAAGCTGTTACAGCCTTATAGGAAGAAAATAAATAGTTAGTTGCTAACAATGCTTGATTGACAAACATCAAAAAACAAAAAAATGTTCTTGAGGAGAGCATCTAGCAACTCCAAGAATAATTGGTTTAGGTCAACCAAGATATGAGTTGCTTGGATTAAGAAACATGAATGACTTTAAACTTTAAACTAGAAATTACATGTGGAAAAATTTAAACCAGAAATTATCAAAGCCAACTACTAGGGCTAAAAGGATGTAGTAGTGAACTTAGCACGTCACATGTCAGATTACCAAGAGTTAAGAAAAATGACCAAAGCTTTTACGGAAGAGAGGCAGCAGTTTGTAGCTTGGTATGTAAAGGCCAACAAGATGTTTTGGCAACTGCCATGTCCATGGGATGTACCCACTACATTTAGAATTATTCAATAAGCATGGACATTACATGACCCAAGGATAAAAGAAGAAATGCTTTAGGGACTCCTTAATAGATACCAATTCAAAAAGCCTAAGGATAGAGGAAAGCAGTCGATGGAAGAGCCTCCACTGCCTAGAACATGAACTACATCGAGCTACTCCAAGTTTTGTTTCATTTTGTTTCATCTTGTCATGTAACTATGTCATATTTTGCAAAAACATCACTGCAGCATTCTAATTCATGTAAATAATTAGTAAGTCCTGTACAATTAAGTCTACCTTCCAATTTTGTAAAGGACCCTATTTTCATTTTGTTTTAACTTGAGGATGAGTTTCTAATTAGTCATGGGGGTATGATAAAGTCAATTTTTGTTGTGATGTGATATCATAGCAACGATGTTGTAGATACAATGTCATGGTACATGCTATGTCATTGTTGATGCGATGTCTTAGGATACGTGTAGCCCTATAAATACTGACACTTGGGTGCACAATTCGATAACTTTTCATTCCAATCCTTAGCTAGACTCTTAAAGTTTGTTTTCATAGTTTTAGTAATAGAGTGAACACCTACAGTGTGGTGTTGAGCAGTTGTACGATGTCTTTATTTGAGTGAAGTGTACTTGGACGTAGTTCATGACTAGCAATAAATATTGAGATTAATTTTCATCATTGCAGCATCCACTTAGTTTTCTATGTGTTTACTTAGAATGATTTCATTGTTTTCTTAATTAATTCTTTACATTTCAAGCACTTTATTTTACATGTTAGTAGTAAGCAGAATGGGTACGACTGGTTTTGAGTGCTAAGTGTAGTTATCTGGTAACCTAGTAGCGGTGTTACTTGGATCGTCTAGTAGTAATTTCACTTGGTAATCCTAGCAATAGTTACACAAGTCTAAGGCATGCATGGTAGACTAGGACTAGATGTCAATCGCATTAGGCTAAGATAGGTTATGTTTTCTTGGTTAACTAGACTTAGAATTATACTTTCAATCATGTTCACTTAGGAGCACATAAGAACCTAACAACATTAGTTAATCATATGGCTCACTAAGAGCTAAACCATACACTTGCACTTCACTAGCTTAAACTAGGAAGACAATGATCTTGAAATTAACATTAATTACTAGCATAATAACATTGTCCATCCACAGATTACGATCTAGTTGCGCATTGGCACTCATGATTTGTATGGTAGAGTGTTGGGATACTCTACCACTCATCACCCACTTTCTTAATTACCCTCAATTTCCCACCTTCTATTTTTTGAGTTCATTGATTCACAAGATCCAATAGAAAATGATTATACATATTGTTGATTGCAATTGATCTTATGTTGAGAATCTTTGTTATTATCTATAACTTGCTTGTCAACATTAACTTTAATTCTTGAGTTAATGGTGTTATCATTAAATAAGGAAAAAATTACCTTACAAGTTATTTGTCCAAATTGATCAACACTTCTTGGAGTATAAGTAAACATAGGAGCTTCATTGGTTTCTTTATTAGCATTTGATCAATTTTATCATTGATATTAATTTGATTATTCATGTCTTAAGCTTTAAATTATTTCTTTCTATCTTCAACTTTAATATGGTTTTTCTTTTTCTTAGCATCTTTTTTCTTAAGCATAAAAGGAAAAACATTAAATACATGTTTTTTATAGTGATAAACATTACAAGAATTATGAGGATTATAATATATAATTGGTTGAATGTAAGTCTTCATGCCTTCTTATAATATCAATTTTTTTTATGGTTAAGAAGATAGGGATCAAGATTAATAAACACAACCACCTTTTCCCTCATAACTAAAACCTTAAACTAAGACTTTTAGTTTAGTAATACTAATTTGACTTCATCAACAAGATTGCTTCCACTTACTATCTTTTCCTCGGGGCAAGAATACTTTAACCTAAGGCTTTTTCTTGATACTAAGGCCAACAAACCTCATAAACGAACCTGAGGCTTACTTAAATGTCAGATTGCTTTGACTTGGGGATTGATTGATTTCAACCAAAATATATATATATATAGGAACCAAATGGTGTGGAAATAGATTCTATGTAAACATTGGAACATGCATTATCTATGATAATAGTAGAGAGAAGAAAAAAATAGAGAAGGGTGAGAGGGTGTGAGGTAGGTGTTAGACCCTAAAAAATAAATAATAATTAAAAAAGTTCAAAATGCATTAGATTCTCAACATAAGATAGAGAATATAAAGAAAAAGCTCAACAATATTAAGATATTTTTTAAGTTTCATCCTTACAACTATGAAAATAATCTAGCTTCACTTTCATTAAAAAAATTCCTTTAATGATTTTTACTTGTTACTAAAAAACGAAGAAAACTTTTTATGTCCAAAAATGATAAAGAGGAGAAATCCAGCCATGCTCTTATGAAAATTGTTAAACTTGTTTATTTTTGGGTGAAAGCATTTTCTTCTTTAAAGCCATGAATCCTTTAAAGCGGTTTTGTATTGCACACCAAAAATTTCAATTAATGTTAATTTGGCAGGCTTTTTTTGAATACCGTGACTTTATGCTACTTCACACGATATTTTATATTTAGCTCTTGTTTTTGGATGAATTGTCAACGAAAAACCATGGAAAACTAGATTTCAAGGTCAAAGATGGATAGCTGCTAATGGTAAATGGCTTTGATTTGTATTAAAACTAGATTTCAAGGTCAAAGATGGATAGCTGCTAATGGTAAATGGCTTTGATTTGTATTAAAAATTAACCTATGCTACCAAGCTACTTTTTTTGTTATGTGAAACCAAAAGAAAAAAAAAAATCCAAGTTTTTTGGCATGTATTTTAGTTTCCTAATTAAGTTTTGAGTTTGAACATTAGCGAGAACTCACAGCTTTTATCCCATGTTTGCTATGACCAACATTATGCAAAAATAAATACCTTAGATTAACATCACTTTGCAAAGCACTCCACTGCCATATGTGTAGGACACGAGAGACTCATCATGGGTGTACCTAAATATTTTGTAAAGGGACACGTTATCATAGTGCCCGGCCAGGATGATGGATAAAGTAATAAAAATTTTCTAAAACAATGGATACCGCGATAAAAAATACAGCTGTTAATACTGTATTTTGTTAAGGAAAACCTTATCCGCTACGAAATAGTGCCTGGTCGGAATAATGGATAGAGTGATAATTTTTTTTTTCAATAATGGATTGAGTGATAAACAGTATCTAATGGAGCACAGTGAAAGCAAAGTAAAGCGCAGAAGTCATGCAGTGCGAGTGGGACTCCCTGGCTCACCGTCCAAGCGAAATGCGTAGCAAGCAGTGATGCTGACGCTGTATCTGCCCAGAAAGCGAGTGCACATTATCAATGGCTGCCGATTGGCACTGAAGCCGATTGATAATTGGATTTCTACTGGACAAAATTATTATAAATTTATAATAACTGGATTGGCATTGAAAAACACTTAATCCGCGCAGTTTTTCCAATGACAAATTCAGCAGAGCCTGAGAGCAGCGTTGCAGCAGGTACAAAGGTTCCGTGGAATCAAATTTGGCGTCAGCAGAGCAGAAGAGAGAAAGGTCCTCCCTACTTACCTGATCAAGGCTTTAAATGTGGAACACAAACATAGAGGCGCAACTCAATTGAAGAGCGAAAAATGGGAGGTCTTTGTCTACGACGTATGTGGAACGCCTTGCTGCTATTGCTGTGTGCAGCAGTAGCAGCAGGAGGAGGAGGATTGAAGTATAACACGACAGGTGGTCCGGTGCAGGGCAAGTTGAATGTTCATCTGGTTCCTCACACTCACGATGATGTTGGCTGGCTCAAGACCGTTGATCAGTACTATGTTGGTTCCAATAGCTCTATTCAGGTACGTAAATGGATACATTGTTTTCGATTCTTCTTCCATCATATCGGTTTCTTAAGCTTCTCCCTTTGGTATCGTACTTCTGACAATATTTCTAGCATCGGGACACTAGTTACGTAGTCTTGCTCACTGGGGTGGAATCGTCCATCGAGTTGTAGAGAAGATTTTAGTAAACGTATTCTCGATGCTAAGCTTTTCTGGACCCCTGTTGATTCTGTTGAATCAGAGGACATGTGCTTCGCGGGCGATTAACAAATAAGAAGTAACGATTCGGTTCAACGTGAGTTACTGCCACTTAATTTGTTTTTTTGAACATCTACAAGTTCGGCATTTGAATACTTGCCATCTGCTGCCCTTTAAATACTCAAGCTGAGATTCAACGTGTTGTTACATCCGAAAGGATTCTCGGATTTCTGAGGCTATGTAATTGCACACTGAAATCAGTTGAAACCCTCCTCAGTGTAGATACTGTTGTTTTCTAAGAATCTTTCCAAGTAAATCCGAATCTGCGCAATTATACTGCACTTTTATGTGTAGAAGACGTGATGCCAACATAATTTTTTCATTTCATTATTCCTTCCACGATATTAGTCGCACGCATAGTTTTCTCAGATTGCAAGAATGGTTCGTTGTTACGTTCCTGCTGACGACATTATAGAATTAAAAACCATTATTAACAAGTACTGCCAATACAAAACATAAACGTTATCTCATCACCTTGCCTATTTCTTAGAATGATTAGGTTAATTTAAGTACATTTACTGTGTTACACACCAATGGCATTATGGAAAATTAGAAATTCTTGGAAACCATGGTATTTTACCTATGCCAAAGTTTAGTGATGTATAATCATGAAAGCAATTTGTTTTTTATTTTTATTTTTTTAAAACAAATTTTTGGGAGGTCTACTGAATATGGAATACCTTGTATGTTATTTTCATTTTCAACGTTGTGGGTTTACTATGGTGTGCAGGTTGCAGCAGTGCAATATATTTTGGATTCAGTTATCAATGCATTGCAAGAAGATCCAAATCGCAAATTTATCTATGTTGAAGTGGTGAGAACATGATAACAAGCCAGTTATTCTGTATTTGATTTAGCTGCATATGTGGATTGTCCTCTAATGTTTTTTTTGTGCAGGCTTTTTTTGTAAGATGGTGGAGAGAACAATCTGAGGAGAAAAGAGATGTTGTGAGGGAGCTTGTTAAAAATGGTCAGCTTGAATTTATGTAAGTGAGGTCGTCCTTGCACATGATTCAAGACGGAGGTGGCATAAATCCTTTAATATACTGTATCTCAACTGATATTGTAGCAATGTAGATCTTTTAAAGAATCTATAAAATCTGAGGACTATAATGACTTTCCAGTAATGGAGGCTGGTGTATGCATGATGAGGCATCTACCCACTATGTGGACATGATAGACCAAACTACACTGGGGCATCAATTTATTAAAAAGGAGTTTGATACATTTCCTAGAATTGGATGGCAGATTGACCCTTTTGGTCATTCTGCTGTTCAAGGATATCTTTTAAGTGCTGAGGTATACAAGTTTTTACTGGATTTTTTGTTGCATTTTTATTAACTTCTCTGTAATGATAAGAAATAAATGTCATTGTAATAAAATGCCAAAGTTCTTCAAGCTGCCTTTGTTATAGCCAAAACAGTGAGGTGTTAGCTTAGTGGTAAGACTCTTGATTTGAAAGCTCCAAGTCATGGGTTCGATTCTGATGGGCAATTCTAAAACATTATAGGTTTTGATAGTTAGTCACCCAATTTTGCATAACTTCATTCTCTAGGTTGTATGCAAGATTGTACATGATCTCACTGACCCTTCCTAAAATGTGTTAGGTCCCTCCAAAAGATGGGCACCACAAACCAGATAGACCACCTGTATCGAATTTAAGGATCAGCTTGGGAGCTGCTTAATTTTTTGGCATGATCTTGCTGTAGGGGCTGAAGATATGAATACTACAATTGATTTTTGCTTGAGTCAAAAACGTAAAGTAGCAGAAGAAGAAAATCCATTGAGAGAGTATCAAAGTTTGAAGAGTGCTAAAATCATAAAGGATAATTGGCACAGTATCACATAAATAATAAGTTTTTGGATAGGAGACGAGATCTAATACGAGATCTAATACTTGTTCTCTATAGTGCATCTTTTGTACCAATTATTTACTTCCAGATACAAAGTAGATAGTAAATTTAATTGTTTTGGTTTTTGAGCGAAGTTTTGGAAGAAATAAAGTATTGTTGAATCCAATTTTATGCGGTAGTAGATCCATGAATATATAAACTTCAAATGGGGTTTTATAAGTTTGACTTCATCAATAGGGTTGATTTCGACTCTCTTGTTACTATGTATGATTTGTGTTTCTGAAAGCAGTGTGTTACTGCCTCCCTGCTCTGATGGATGGGAAAACAGATGTAATAACTATCAATTATTGCTTTAAAACATTGAAACTGAAATTGCAGTTTTTAATTATGAAATGGCAATTGTGTGTGTGTTTTGTTTTTGTTTTTGTTTGGTCTGATATCTGTTGTAACAATAATACAATAAAAAAGAACAATAAACATTGACATATATTCCTGATTCATAAGGCAGGTTCCTATAATTCCATTTTATACTACAGTCTAACCAAACAAGAAAATCATACCTGTCCTTATCCTTTCTTTGATGAAGTTAAACTCTTCAGTCTAGCTAGTAATAATATATATAGACTTTCTTATATAACATCCCTATGTTAACCTCAGTATTCACGCAAGATCTGAGTTATAGAAGAATGCAGTCACAACAAGTCAAAGCCAGGTTTTATTAAAAAGAGAAGAGCATTGAATACATAAGGTGAAAAACTCTTATATAATTCTACATAACATCCAATAAGATATAATAAAGAAATATACACACCCAACCAGATGTTACATATAAGAAATACAAACAAAACTAGACCTCACACATAAGAAACATAGCTCACAAAGAAGAGCATTGTTACAAAGCGCACTACCTTGCCAATTGTTGTCACCATCATCATGCTAGCCTTGTCCCATGAATGTTTGAAATATCAATACCTTAAGGACCTAAGAAGTTTTTTGTGATTTGCAATTAAGACCTGTAGTCATAATTTCTAGAACAGAAATATCATAATGTCTAGTAGAATTTGAAGATCTTTAGCTATTTTCCTCCTTTGAGGGTCAAAGAGGCATTGGACATTTTATGATACAAACTTCATGAGGCATTGTTTGGGGCCTTCACAAAAACAGATTTAAGATGGTCAAATTTATTTTCCACGGGTGCATATAGATCCTTAAATTGTTGTTTGTTCCTAATGAATTGAGATCTGCCAGTAGAATCAAAACTATATTTGAATGTGCATTTTCAGAATTTTCATTAGGATCATTCTGTTTCTTGTTCAAAGCCAATTTAGTTGCGTCCTTTAATGTTAAGCCTTTCTGCATCATAGCTGCTTATCTGCATTAAGTTGAGAAATTGGTTATTCTTAAGAATAGGTGATTCAGGTGAAGACTGAATAGAAGGTTATGGAGCATGAAGATTGAATAGAAGGATTTTGTATAGTTGAGATTTGAATAGAGGGTTTTTGGTTATATGGATATTGAATATAGTGCTTTTAACTAGATGATGAGGACATCACCCAACCTTTGTGTAATCCTTAATGTATTGTGTGTGTGTGTCTTCTTGTGTTGTCCTTGTTGGTGATGATTCCAGGGTGTTTTGGCATGCTTTGGGGTGTTTGGAGCCTATGTTGATGAGTATAGGGGGTTGTGGGGTCAACAGGGACTTATTTGGAGGCCTCTAGATGTTCTAGACCTCAAAATAAGAATATTTTTTTTGGCCCTGTGAAGATAGACGTCTCTTTTGGAGTGTAGACGCCTCCCCTGCAAGATAGATTCTCCTCTGCATGCAAGACATCCCCTGCAACTCCTCTATACCCAGGCAATATGTCTTTTCTGACCACAAGATGTCTACTTTAGCGAATAACAGATATCAATTTGTAATTTAAATGTTGGGAAGATGAAAGGTCACACAGGAAGCCATAAATAAGTGTCCAAGGCCTGAGTTTAGGCAAGAGAGTTATGTGAGAGATTTGGGAGGTCTCTTGAGAGCTTGTGCAAGAGAGTTTGAGAGCAAGTAAGGGAGAGCACTTGAGAGAGGTTGAGATAATTTCTCACAAGTTTCTTGTCTTGAGCTAATGCTCTAAGTGTGAGCAATTGAGGATTAAGAGGTGACACATGTGTTCTTTAATATCCTTAAGAGAGGTGTGAGTTGAGCTTGGCTCCTCAATCTTGATGTGTTTCTCTACATTTTGAGTGTTGTCTTAATAAAAGGGAGAAATTTGTCCATTCCTTTGTGTTGTTCCTGTTTCCTAAGCTTAAATTGCTTAGGAAACATGTTCAATGGGTCCTTTTGGGTTCTATTGAGGTAGGCTCCACACTACTAGATGAGATCTAAGTAAAGGGTTTCTGAGCATGCGACATTATACTACCAGAGTTTTTAAAAAGAATTGAGGATTCATTCTGAAGATTTGCTGTAGATTTATTTAGAGATGCTAAATATTCATGTTTAGACTTAACACAATGACACTCTGTCTACATGGTAAGATACCGCACTGGGTGAACAATTGAACCTAATGATAACTGGAAGCATACAAATGCATGAGGCCATGCAGGCCATCAATTACAACAGTTTTGCATATTGGAGATGCAACATATTTAATATTCATTATGAATGGCAATGAAAACCCTGGAAAATCTACTAAAATTGGCATTTTTTTTTAAGATGTGGCATTCAGATAAATCTCCTTTGAGCATGGCAGTAAAACTATGATAAGATTTCCTCCCCCCTGCTATGTCCCTCACTTATACATATGCCATAGCGATTTGTTTATAATACAATACCTGAAATTTCCTTAAAAAAAAAAACTAAGATTTGATATAAAAAACTGGCAAGGAGAATGAGCAAATATAACATATCTATCTTTTTGTAATTCAAATTCAAATAAGAGGGAAACCGTTGATAGATTCATAACTTTCAGTTTAGAAATATTGAGAGGATACCAAAGGTGTTGCATCCAAGAATCCAAAGCGGATGGAGATTGAAACTTTCCTACAAAACAGCTCACAAAGGATGCATCTCTAAGAGAGTGGCACTTTTTCTGAAACATATCATTAGAAAGCGAAATAGAGATTTTATTATATATTTTACACGATGGATCAATCTGCTTTTCAACTCCTATTTTTAAGGGGATATTTTTCTGGATACTTGTCTGATTCAAAGAACTGGGATTTGAGGAGTTTTGCATGATATTAATTTCTTCAGACATGATTAAACCAGCAAATTGAGCATTTCAAAACCTTTGGTTCATTATAACTGTGTCCTGTGATGAATCTGCTATATTGATATTGTCAGGAGTATTTATCTCAATGTTACCTTTTCAATCTATTTTCTGGCTCTAGATTGCTCAGCTTGAATTTCTATGCTTTGATGTAACACGTTTGTAAATTTACTGCAGCAGCAAATATTGACTATATAGATAGAAAACTTGAGAGAGTTATTAGAAATTAAATTACATCCTAATAATAATGTAAGCAGAGATAGACCTTTAGAGATAAATGAAGATGCGTGACATCTTATCATCAAAATCATGAATAATAAAAAATAAGGTAACAAACCTATTAAAAAAAATTGAAAGTAAAAATGTACAACAAACCAAATATATGGTTGTTCAAGTATAATTTTTAGGTTATGTTGTTGCTTTGCATTATACAAGTGATCACTTCAATTCCAATGCGCTATATTAAGATACATATCATCACCATCATCATGGTTGCCTTTATATTGAGATACATGATTTGCGTAAAAATATAGGGCAAAATTAAATATGAGCACAGTAATGAGTAAAGCTTCCAAATGGATTCAATAAAGTTGAAAAAAAAATCTTTGTTAAAATTTTTTTTTGGTCCATCTAGATAAAAGAATACTCTTATATAATAACAACACTAATAAAGTGAAAAAAAAAAACCCAGCAATTTTCCTTTCTCCTTAAAAAAAAAAATCCAGTAATGCTAATATTATAAAACAAAAATATTTATGCGTAAGAATATATAGTTCTGATGAGGGCATCACCCAGCCCTTGTGTAATCCTCTATGTCTCTTTGATATGTGTGTGTCTTGTTTTTGTGTGTGTCTTCTTATGTTGACCTTTTGATGATGATTCCAGGGAGTTTTGCCATTTTTAGGGGTGTTTTGGGACTATTTTGATAAGTTTAGGAGGTTCTAGGGGCCATGGGGACTTGTTTGGAGGTGTTTGGAGGTTTCAGCCCTCAAAACAAGCATCTTTGTATTTTGCCCTTGCAGGTGAGGCGTTCCAACTATAGGTGAGACATCCCAACTGCATTTAAGACGTCCCAGCTGAGACATCCCACATGATTTTAGGACATTCCAGCTGTTAACAACCACTTTTGGGCAAGATGTCCCATTCTTCTCTGAGACATCTCATGTGGGTTTTAACGGACATCAAATTGAATGGCAAATTGGAGGGAAGACAAAAGGTCACACCAAGAAGCTAGAAATAAGAGTCCATGGGAGAAGTTTAATCAGGCTAATCGGAAGGAAGAAGGTTAATCTCAAGGAGAAGAGTGAGAGAAGAGAGATTTGAAAGGTCTCTTGAGGGCTTGTGCAAGAAAAGTTTGAGTGAGAGGCAAGGGAGAGCACTTGAGAGAGGTTGAGAGAATCTCTTATAAGTGTCTTGTTTTGAGCTTTAGTTCCTTTGTGAGCAATTGAGGATTGTGAGGGGACATATGTGGCCTCTAAGATCCTTGAGAGTGGTGTGAGTTGAGCTTAGCTCCTCATCTTTGATGTAATTCTCTACATTTTGAGAGTTTTCTTATAAAAATGGGAATTTTCTCCAATTCACTGTCTTGGTCTTGCTTCTAACTTGAATTTTGCCTAGGAAGCTTATGGAATCGGTCGTTTTGGAGTCTATTAAGGTAGGCTCCACATCAAGTTCTTTCCATCGAACTCTTCCTTCCTGGGACAAAACATGATGATTGGCCTTTTCAATGGGTTAGAAGCCTGATTTATGCCCAGCCCATCTGATTTCTGACAACTAATAATGAGTCTAGAGAGGGAAACCTTGAAACTAATATGGTTTCATGTTGTGGGAACAAAGAATTCAAGAAAATTTACTTGAAAATAATTAAAGGTTTGAGATCTTAAATAAAGTGTGTAAATTACTTACGTGCCATGATTCCATTACATCAAAGGATACAAAGTACATCAAAGTTTACAAATTAGTAGGGCAAGAGTGAGTTCACATTGTTTAGAACTGAAATGGGTCAATGGATGGAGATCCCACACAAAGAAAACATTGAGGTTCTTCCTATGTAATACTGTTGAGGATGAATTCTCAGCTATAGTTTGTTTGCAAGGGATGGGAAAGAGTTATATATACTTTTACATTTTTCCTCTAGGTAATTATGTTGAAGTTTCACGTTGCTTGAATTGTACAATTGCTTTGCTCAATAGATTCCTGGCATCTTTTGTTAGGCATATTAATAAATTTAGTTTCAATTTCAGCTCTGTAAATATAACAACTAGCAATGTTGAATCTAAAATTATAGATGCACAAGTTTAACAGAACTAGATTGGTATTACTCTAATGCAATTCACAGACAATAGTGGTATCAATTTATCTCCCGTGTTGTATTATTTCAGTCATCGATCTGGTTCTTGATGTGGCATTTGCTTTTCTGTAGATTCTTGGACATATGAACGTGTAAGAACTAGATTGAGCATATAATACTAATTTTTAATCTCACAAATGCACAAGAATACACTAAATCATGATGCCATATGTTTTCTTTAATTTCCAGGGCTTGTTAACGTCTCCCTTAGTCGTAAAACCATGTTATTCCTTCTACTCTGCAGGCTATTCATGCCTCTTAAGGCAATTACAGTGCCTTAGTCATAATTTAAACTTGCAACTGATTGGTCAACATCTGTTTTTTGTTCATGTTGAGGATATAGTACTTCAATAGATGATGTAGCATGTATAACAGTAGGTTATTTGGTTAAATTCCGCTTTACCATCCTTACATATAAATGAGGAAATAGTCTGCTATTAGCATGCCACGCGCCAGTCTCTTGCACATTACAGTGGGTTACCGTGTCATGGAAATTGGTGTAGTTACATCAGCATCTAGACATTTTCATTAATAAAGATTTCAACAGGGATGATATTACGATGGACTTACATGTACTTATGATATAGGTTTATGGAAGCTTAGAATTTGTGTGTTGATTAGTATGGTGTTACAATTTACAAAGATTGGTTTGAAGGAATGAGAAATAGTATGGGAAATAGTTTGTTTGCAAGGAATTCTTTTGTGCTAGGATATCAAATTGGATAAATTTGTGTGACTGAATCAATAAGCACAATTTTACAGTGGAAAACTGAGTTTATTTTGTTCTTCTTTGTGTATTTTTAAATGATAGGTTGGTTTTGAGGGACTTTATTTTGCAAGGGCTGATTATCAAGATGTTGCAAAACGGAGAGCAGACCGAACAATGGAGATGATATGGCGTGGTTCAAAATCACTTGGATCATCTGCGCAGGTCAAACCATTCTTCCAGTTTGATATATTATCTGTTAGACTGGATTTTAATAAGTTTTGGCATTTGAATGATTGGACATTCTGTAATGTTACTGAAGAATAAACACATAAATTTTAAGAAAAGTTAAATGTAAGATTGCAGGTTTTCACTGGAGTGCTTGCACATCATTACGATCCTCCTAATGAATTCCGTTATGATATTAAAACAACAGATACAGTTATACAGGTGACTGTAACTTCCTACTTATTGTTTTCTGACTGTTACGTATTTCACTTGCAGCTAATTTTTCAATTTGATGCAGGATGATCCATTCCTTTATGATTATAATGTTGAACAACAAATCAATCGATTTGTAGAGCTTGCTGAGGAGCAGGTATAGATGTAATTCCAGATTTATTGTTGCATTAGGTAAATTACATTTTTAGAAGCGTTATGATAAGCTTGGGTACTACAGGCACAACAGTTTCGAACAAACCATATCATGTGGACCATGGGTGACGATTTTGCTTATGAGTATGCAAATACATGGTTCAAGCAGATGGACAAGCTTATTCATTATGTAAATAAGGTTTGTGATTTATTTTTTTTGGGACACCGTTAGGGCCTATTAACTGTAACAAATTTTGTGATTGAAAAGAAATATCAGAATAATAGAATAGTTCAATGAAAACAAAACCAACTGCACATCTAAAGCCACAATGAAAGGTGAGAAATTGAAAGTAAGTTCCAAGCTCTTACCAAACTGGGGTAAACATTTATGCATTCAATTTCATTACCATTACCCTTTATCTCAATTTGTACATCTTGTTTTTGAGAAGCTAACCCAATGATCATTGAACCTAGATATATTTTCCATTCACTTGAAAACTTTCAAAAATGTCTCATGGCTAATAATGTTGGCATGTTGGCATTGCTATCTACTCTAATGATCACGACTTCAATGCCAACATGATGGACAAACTTGGGAATATACCCCTAACTTAGATTCCATGTCAATAGGTGCCCTATTTAATTTCATGACATATTTGAGATATACATGAACAACAATATATCCTGACAGTGGATTTGCGAGAACAATTCATTTTGCAAAACAGTGAACTTGCAAGAACAATTTAGCTTGTGAAACCAAAAATAATCTGATAGGAATATAGCTTGTGAAACCAAAAATAAATTGATAGGAATATTTTTTCTTGTGAATTTAGCAATGAACTTGCAAGAGCAATTGTTTTGTGAAAAAGGAATGTACCCATAGTAGAAACTTTTCTGGTATAAACAACAATTATGTTGCAAGGGTAATCCATCCTGTAATAAACTCATAGGAGAGACTTGTCATGCAAAAACAATGAATCTTGCAAGAACAATGTCTTGCAAAACAACAATGAACAAGTGGGAGAAGCTGGTTCTACAAAAATAGTAATGAACCTATAGGAGATAACCTTATTGCAAAAATAGCAACGAGTACACTGGAGAAGCTTGTTTTGCAAAATCGCAATGAACTTGCAATGAACCTACAGGAACCTATCTTATGATAGTAATAATGAGCCTTGCTTGAACTTGCGAAACAACAATGAATCTGTAGGATAAACCTGTAATGTGAAAACAACAATGAATCCACAAGAACAATCTATCTTGGAAAATACTATGAGGCTGTATCTAAGTTGTATAATTTTATAAGTTCTGATACCACTATTAGGGCCATCAACAATAAGAAATTTTGTGAACAGAAGCAAATATTAGCATAATGAATTGGTACAACGAAAATGAAATCAAGCACACATTTGGAGCTATAATGAGAGGCAAGAATTTGAAAATAGCTTTGACTCCACACCAAACTGGGGTAAAGGCTTGGGTAGTCAATTCCATTACCCTTTGTCTTAGTTTATACATCTTGCTTACAAGGTAATCCAAGGCTTATTATCCTTAGATATATTGTCCAATTGCCTGAAAACTTCCAAAAAAGTCTAGTGTACAAAGCCTTACCATTGGAGGAAGCATTTCTAAAGCTGGACTCAAAGAAGCCTATTATATTCATGTAAAGATCACAAGACCCTAGGGGTCTATTAGACAGAATGTAGGTCACACTTCTCATTTCTTTCATACCACAACAATAAAGGCACACACATGGTAATTATTGCCACTCTTTTTTTTTTTTGGATTTTCACATGTTCTTGATTTTTTAATATAAAACTTCAAGATTTTAAAGTTGGGTTTATTACAAAATTGACTTTTGCAACATTTTAACTATTAAAAAATTAATTTATCTTAAGTCTCACCATTTGGGATGATGGTAAAGTGCTCCTTTCTCAGGTTGCAAGGCCTGGGTTCAAGCTTGGGCACAACTAGTTGAAAGAGGTTAGGCTTTCACTCATCTGCTGGCCGTCTTGGGACCCTGCTTGGTGGGCAAGTATTGAGCATCCTAGTGATGACTCTCATCATAAACATTTCAAGGGTTTGAACTTTAGAAAGAAAGACAATAATACAAAATAAAAAGATTTGCATTGACTTGTCTCCAACAAAAAGTTGGTCAAGTGAGTGTAACTGAGTTTATTCTTCTCAGCCAAATCAGTAAAATAAAAACAAATGATCATTTTTTAATCTTTAGAGAAAATAGGATCACCATTGTTTTGACCAATCCAGTATTCTAAAAAATGACACTTTAATTTAAAGTTTGTTCTTAAAATTTTCAATGCAATGTTCACTATTTCATATATCTCACATTTTGGAGTTCTTAAAAATAGCAAGGAATCAAGAAAATTATAAGATTATATAAGAAGGGGATTCAGTTGGAATTTCAATACTAAAAGTTGATTCTTGGTCTAACTCCAAATCTTGTCATGATTAATGCATATTCAGGATGGACGTGTGAATGCATTTTACTCAACACCAACCATATATACTGCCGAGAAATATGCTGCAAATGAGACCTGGCCGTTAAAAACGGATGACTTTTTCCCGTAAGAGTTAGCCATTTTGCTAGTTTCTAAGAGCAGATAAATCAATTTTGGACATGTGTGGAAAGTTATTTCCAAAAGAGAATGGACATATGTGAATTTTTTACAGATAGTCGATATTGCTTAACCGCATAGTTTTTTTCTACAAAATAGTTGGGTTGCAATAATTGATTTTTATTTTAGCTTGAGATGACTGCTATAGTCATGAAACTTTTAATTCCAAAAATAGCAGTGATTAGAACCATGCTTTGTGTGTAGATTTGTTAATGGTACCTGTGAGATGAAACATTATTTTTGAAATTTTGAATGATATAGTTGTTGAGTTTTGTAAATATTTTAATAAAACAATTATAACTTTTTATATTTTCAATTCAATGAAAGGTTTTCAGGAAAGCTTAATCAATCAGAGTCTTCTTGAAATCCATGTGTGAAAATTTTGACCTCGAATCTGTCAAGAAAATTTATAGAGATTGATGCTGATTTGTTTTGTAGTTAAGAAAAAAGTTCGAGTTGTAATTTCTGAAAAGATAGAAAAATTTTGAAAACTATATTTCCTTTACAATATCTAAATCTAGATTTAGATGCTGTCTTTTCTAAGAGATTGTGTATAAGATTCATTTGAACCAACCAGATTCATGATAATTTAAAACTGCTTGTCAATTAGGTTACTGCAGCATGTCATTACTGCGAATGACTTTAGGTATTCATTAAAGAAAGCAACAACATGCAAAGGACAAAGGACAATCCAGAGTCTTTTTCAGTAATCTTGATGTCAATGGTTGATTAAAGTGCCTCATCTGCACACCAACGTTCTACACCTTAATTAATCACCTGATTATGTAAATTCTAGTCTAGGTGAATCTTTGATAGCACTCTTATATGTGATTATATGTAATAAACAGTATAACGTGACTTGCTTGGCTCAATTTTGGTTTACAATGTTTTCTTAGATTTCCACCATATTCTTCTTTAAATGCAGCACGTATTTTATACATCTGCAATATTTAGGGCTGAAAAAGGCTAAAAGAAATTCATATAATGTGGGACTATAACCTGCATCAAAGGCAGTGTGCCCTACATCTGAGCATTTCCCTTGGGTTTCATTGGGTTGTATCCTAAGCAAGTGGAGTTTTGGCATGTTATCATATTCAGAGTGCATCTTAATACACATCATAAAAAGGTTTTGGAGAGTATATGAGGTGAGTAAACACTTGGAGCGGGTGCCTGGTTCATTGGAAACCTCCCTTGGGACCAATCGCTTGGGATGTAGGATGAGTACACTCATGCACGGTTAGAGTTTGAGAGCAGTGATGGAGTCCATTTCCACAAAAAAGAAATGATCATAAAGACATTAGGAGTCCCTTGATGTATGCATAGAAAATGTGACATCTTTGAAACTATTCCCAACAAGCTATGCAAAAATCAACCAAGGAACTCAATTTGAAATCAAAGTCCTTTCTACATCATGTTGAAGGTTCCTTTTTAGTGAGAGTAATTGGGGCAGATTCACTCCAATAAATTTTAACCTTTAAATCCCACTAAATTCACATATTATGAAAAAGAATTCAAGTTGCTAGAAAACAAGAAAACTAGCTATCTTCAATTAATGTAAGAAGATTACAAGAAGGTTCCACAACCCACAAACATCCATCAATCACTCGCAAACACTTAATGACATTGTAGAGTGTGAGGCTCTACAACCACACAACGATTGTCCTCAGTGCAAGGCACAATTGAATTAGATCAAACTTATACAATCACATAAGAGACACACACACGATTTGACCAAAGAGTTGCATGCACAATCATGCACTCTCAAACTTGTGCTCTTATGCCACTCTCCTCAACTCTCATCATGTGTCAAAACATGAAACACAATAATATTTATTGAAAAATCAAGACAAGAAGCTTAGAAACATTTTCCTAAGCTCAACTTGAGGATTCCTATCTGTTTATAGCATTTTCTCATCTTTTTTGGTTGTTTCCCAACTTGAAACTACTACCTTGGATCTTTTCCTGGCCATATGGGTCATCTTGAGTTTTTTCCAAGATGTCTTGCTATCAACTACAGCTTGTAGGAGAGACATCTCAAGTTTTTGGGAGATGTCTCACTATAGGCTAAGATGTCTCTAGGTTTGAGAGATGTCTTAGCAGAGACGTCTTCAATTTTGTAGAGACATCTCCACATATGCTTGGATGTCTCTAGTATTTGCTAGACGTCTTCTGTGAATACCCAACATTCAGCCAAGAAGTCTCATGTGAAGACCCAACCTTCAGCCAAGACGTCTCGTGGACTTCCAAGACATTTCCACAACGTTCAAAATCTACAAAAATCACTTGTAGGGATGAAGAAAGGGAATTGGAAGAGATGTCCCTACACCACCTCTCCCACCCTTCAAAAGTTGAACTCATATGAACAAAGGAGTAGGGGTATAAGTGATTCCCCACTTAGCAAGTTCAGTCTCATGGACCTTTACAACATCATCAACGGATTGAGATGTCTTGAATTTTGCAAAGATGTCTTCATGTATGCCTAGATGTCTAGCCAAGACGTTTCCTGTGAAGACCCAACATTTAGCCAAGACATCTCCTAGACTTCCAAGATATCTCCATAGTGTCCAAAATCTGTAAAAATCACTTGTAAGGATGAAGACAGGGAATTGGAAGAGGTGTCCCTACACCAGCTCTCCCACCCTTCAAAAAGTGAACTCATATGAACAAGGGAGTAGGGGTAGAAGTGATTTCCTACTTAACAAGTTGGATCTCATGGACTCATACAACATCATCAGCGGATTGATCCTTGCAATGGATCAAGTACTCATGCCTCTTCACTCCTTGAGTGCTAGAAGCTTCTCTCCTCTTGAGTATGATTGCCTTCCTCTCTATTGAAGGCTTGGACTTGTTAATAGCCCCTTTCAATTCATTGATGTTGCCATGTAATGTTTCATCATCAACTAGTCTATGGTAATGCATAGGATCTGCAACATTAAACAAAATAGACATACCAACTTCGTTTGGTAAGTCAATCTCAAACACGTTATCATTAATTTTGGTCTTTATTCTGAAAGGACCCATCTTCTTGGCTTTCAACATGGAGAAGTTGACACCTCTCAATCTCTTATTCTTCAAGTGCACCCAAACTAGATTACCAATGGCAAAGATAGGCTTTTGCTTGCCCTCATTCCTCTTGAGGATCCTCTCTCTAGCCTTATTCTCTAGATTTTCTTTCACTTGTGCATGAAGATTCCTTATCTCTTGCACAAAATCAGCATTGAGTTGAGCTTCTCCCTCAATGATTTTCAAATTGTCCACCATTTTAGGACAAAAACCATAATTCACCTCAAATGGGCTCTTACCATTGGCAACATGAAAAACATTATGATTCAAAACTTCAGCATGACACAGCATATTTTCCCACTGATTAGGCTGTCCATCACATAAGCACCTCAAAATATTAAGCAAGGATTTATTCACCACTTCCGTTTGGCCATTAGATTGTGGATGATATGCACTAGAAAAATTTAACTTTGTCCCTAAAATTTTTCAAAGGGACCTCCAAAAATGACTAGTGAACTTGGAGTCTCTATTACTAATAATATCCAAAGGATTACCATGCGACTTCCCAACATGCTGGAAAAACAAATTTGCAATATGAGAAATATTACTCACCTTTTTGCATGGAATGAAGTGTGCCATCTTGGGAAACCTGTCCACCACAACAAAAATAGCATTGGTTCTACTTTTGGTCTTTGAAATACCACTCACAAAGTCCATTGAGACACTTTTGCATGAACTCTTGGGAATTGGCAAAGGTATGTAATGTTCATCCACTCCTTTACCTCCTTTGAATATCTGATATGTCAAACACTCCTTCACAAATTTGGAAACTTCAGTTGCCATACCTAGCCATAAATAGTGCCTTCCTACAAGCTTCAATGTTTTATCCCTGCCCATGTGACCTGCTATGCCATTACAATGTTTTTCAAACAAAATCTTTTTTCTAAAATCACAATTATCAACACATACCTTCACATTTTTGAACAACAGTTTATCTTGAATATGATAGTTCTTTCATTGGTCTACCCTACTCAACAATGGTTCCTTGATGTTCCTCCAAACTTGCCCAAAATCTGAATCATGTTCATACAAATTAGCAAAATCATCCATATCTTTGACATGAGGCCCGCTGAAATTCACCACATTCACCCTAGACAATGCATGAGCCACCACATTGGCTTTTCCACTTTTGTGCTTGAGAACAAAATTGAACTGTTGTAATTGTGTAACCCATTTTATGTGTCTAGCACTCAATTTTTTTTTTGGGAATTTAGAAACTGAAGTGCTTTGTGGTCTATCATCAAAGTGAACTCTTTGGGCAACCAGTAATGCCTCCAATGCTTGATTGCTTGAAGAATAGTGTACAACTCCTTCTCATATATGCCATATTTCTACATTGACTCATTCAACTTTTTTGAAAAGAAACCAATAGGCCTACCTTCTTGGGAATGTACCCCTCCAATGGTAATTCCACTTGCATCCATCTTTACTTTAAAAAGCTTCTGAAAATCAGTAATTGCAAGCATTGGTTCACTAGTAATTTTTTCTTTCAACAAGTCAAAGCTCCTTTGGGTTTCATCACCCCACTTGAAATCTTTATTTTTCTTGAGCAAAGCAAAAATAGGCTAAGAAATACCACTGAAATTTTTTATGAACCTTTGATAAAAACCTACTAAACAAAGAAATGGTCTTAGCTCCCCAACATTCTTAGGAATTTGCCAATCTCTAATATCCTCCACCTTGGTAGTCTCTATCCAAATTTGTTTTTTAAAAACCACATGTCCAAAGCAGGTGATTTTCCTCCTGAAGAAATGACCTTTTTTCACATTGATCACCAAATATGCCTTCTCCAATTTAAGATACACACTCATTAAGTGATCCAAGTGCTCCTTTTCATTAGAGCTGTACACCAAAATATCTTTAGAAAAGACAATGCAAAACTTAGCAATCAGGTTTTTGAGTACATCGTGCATCAACCTCATGAATGTAGCAGGTGCATTCGTGAGCCCAAATGGCATCACCAACCACTCAAATAATGCATCTGGTGTTTTGAAAGATGTTTTCCATTTATCACCAAACCTGACTTGAATTTGATGGTAACCACTCTTCAAATCAATTTTACTAAAAACCGACATTGGTAAGGACATCAAGGATATCATCCATCCTTGGAATAAGAAACCTGTACCTCACTGTTATCTTGTTCACTGCTCCAAAATCAATCCACAAATATGCCTTCATCACTATCCTTCTTGGGCACAAGCATTGCTGGAATTGCACAAGGTGAAATGGATTCCCTCATGAAGCCATTTGCAAGTAACTCCTCTATTTTCCTTTGCAATTCTACTTGTTGATTCAGTGCCATCTTGTATGCTCTGTCATTTGGAATGGTAGCACAAGGAATGCAAGTAACTCCTCTATTTTCCTTTGCAATTCTACTTGTTGATTCAGTGCCATCTTGTATGCTCTGTCATTTGGAATGGTAGCACAAGGAATGCAATCAATTTGGTGTTGTACACTCCTCATTGGTGGCAGTCCATCCAATTCCTCCTTGAACACCTTGGGAAATTATTTCTTCAAGCCTTGTGTACCTGTTGGAAGTTCTACCTACACATTATCATGGTTAGAAGCAACAGCTGATACAACAATGAATCCAAAATTAGTTTATCATAGTCCTTAATGTATTCCCTCTCTCCTAGAAGGATTAAGGAAGCGTTAAGTGAGCTTTGCTGCCTCACTTGTTTAGCTGTTATAGGAATCAACTCATGAATTCTATTTGGTCTAGTTATGCTCCACACATTTCTTGCTCCATCAAATTCAAATTCGAAGGTGTACCAAGAATTACATCAACACAATCAATTGGAAGCACATCACATTTCACAAGATCAGGAAAACTCTGAATTTTAAATTTCAAAACACATTTCTCTCTGACCTCTTGAGAGAACTATCTTGAAAACCAATGCACCTTGTAGGGTCTTGGATGAGGATTAGTTACTGAACCCAATTTAGCAACTCCTAGATGAGATGCCATTTTCTTGGGCACCCTCATTAATCAAAATATGAATCCATTCCCCAATAAGCAAACATCTAGCCTCAATTTGAAAAAAGAATTTTCTAGTAGGATGATTTCTTCTATTCACATTTCCCATGAATGCATAAGAACTCAATTCAGAAACTTTTTCAATCTTAGGAGCATTAGGATTACCTCTTTGAAGAGCTTGGCTAGATGTCTCCTTTGCTCCAATGGTTTGCACATCCTTGCCCTTGGCTGCCTTGAGAAGTGGACATTCCCATTGCTTGTGGCCCTATTCCCCACATTTGAAGCATTGAATCTTTGATGAGTTGTTTCCTTGACCCTTGCCTCCCTTTGCCTTGGTTGTTCTTGGCTTTGTGTTTCTCATCACCCTTCTCAATCTTCTTATTATGCCCGCCATCTTTGTCTTTAGATTTGGACTTGGATCCATTATCGTTGGAAGCTTGTTTGCTTTTATTCCCAAATCCATTAAGTTTCTTTTCTACCTTGAGTGCCAAATCATAAGCCTCATCAAGAGTTTGTGGCTCATAAAATGACAACTCCTGCTGATATGCCAATTTGAGACTTCCTAGAAAGATTGAAGCTTGTTCGTACTCCTCCTAGTTTACCTTAGCTTGATGGAATAGTTCACAAAATTTGATGTAGAATTCTTTGACATCTTTGTCACCTTGCCATAGGAATTTCAACTTTATGATCGTCTCTTGCCTCTGATGAGACTGTTCAAATTTTCTCCTTAACCTATATATCATCAGGTTCCAATCCCTGATAGGTTGTCCATTTTGTCTTTCATAAGCTTGGGACTCCTTTTCCCACTAAGGAGAAGCCATACCTTCTAATCTGGATTCAGGAATAGGTACACTTAATTGATTTGATACCTATTCCAACTTGAAATACTTGTCAAGTGCCTTCAACTAACTTGAAAAAGCATCACTGGGCGACGCTCGCCGCCCAGCCATTGTCGATTCCCCGTCCTCCTGCCCCCCCCACGTTGTCGTTGGTTTCCTCCCCCCCCAATTCCCATTTCCTTTCTNATTGCTGATGGCCCACAATTTGTAATCTCCTGTACTATAGTCTTTCTTTCTCAGTAATATAATCCCGACTATTTTCTCAAAAAAAAAACTTGAAAAAGCATTGGTGCCATCTACACTGTTGAAAGCCTTTAGTTCTACATACGGAAGTCTAGCAGCATTTCTCAACGCTTTGGTAAGCCTTGCTTCATCTTCCTCATCAAGTTTGCCATGAGAAGTAGTGGTCACTGATGGAGCTCTTGAAACTATGATATAAGGAAGTGGATTCCCTCCCATTGGAATCCTTGGCTGATGGGTTTTAACACTTCCATAGTTAGATTTTCCTTCCTTATTATCTGCTCCCCTTCTATCAAGCTGAGAAACTTCTTCATCACCATTTGAATGTGAATGCTCATCATCTCCATGAGTCTGAATTTGGCTGGGACCTGCATTCCTATTTACTTTGGCATTTATCTTATCCAATCGAGCAACCATCAGTTGAAAGATAGACTTCATGCTCTCTATATCTTTGTTCAAGGCTTGAACCTGTTTCTTCATAGGTGCCATCTGAAATTGACACAAATCCATAAAGAAATTTCTAAGCAACAATCAACCTAAACATGCTATGATACCGATAACACTTGAGCAGGTTTACTCCAATAAATTTTAACTTTCAAATCCCACTAAATTCAGATATTGTGAAAAACAATTTAAATTGCTTGAAAACAAGGAACCTAGCTGTCTTCAATTAATGTAAGAAGATTACAAGAAGGTTCCACAACCCACAAACATCCATCAATCATTCACAAATACTCAACAATGTTGTAGAGCGTGAGGCTTTACAACCACACAGTGATTATTCTCAATGCAAGGCACAACCAAATGAGATCAAACTTATACATGCACACAAGAGACACACACACAATTTGACCATAGAGTTACATACACAATCATGCACTCTCAAACTTGTGCTCTCATGCTACTCTCTTCAACTCTCATCACGTGTCAAAACATGAAACACAACAATATTTATTGAAAAATCAAGACAAGAAACCTAGAAACCTTTCACCAAGCTTAACTTGAAGATTCTCAGCTGTTTCTATCTTTTTCTCATCTTTTTTTGGCTGTTTCCCAACTTGAAGCTGCCACCTCGAATCTTTTCCTGGCCATATGGATCATCTTGAGCTTTTTCCAAGACATGTTGCTGTGAATTACAACTTGCAGGATAGATGTCTCAAGATTTTGGGAGATGTCTCATTGCAGGCTGTGATGTCTCACCAGAGATGTCTCTAGGTTTGAGAGATGTCTCAGCAGAGATGTCTCCAATTTTCTAGAGATGTCTCCACATATGTCTAGATGTCTCCAGCATTTGCTAGATGTCTCTTGTGAAGACCAAGCATTCAGTCAAGACGTCTGCTGGACCTCCAAGACATCTCCATAGCATCTAAAACTTGCAAAAACCACCTGTAGGGATGAAGAAAGGGAATTAAAAGAGGTGCCCCTGCACCAGTAATGTAACACATTTACAACCATGTTGTTCCTATTAGTTGTTTTGTGGCTGTTGAGGATTATGAATATTCATTTGCAATTAAAAGAAGATGTGCATAAAATGCTAGTGCTTTACTTTTCTGTCCGGGCATTTTCTTTCATTTTTAAATTGTTTTTTTGGAGGAGATCTATATGCATGCACAATGTACATTTTGACTTTAAGGATAATCCTTTTGCAAATTGCAATAATATAAAAGATATTAAGATTTAGATATTTAGTTTTTTTCTTTCAGGGAATTAGAGCCTTAAAATGCATGATAGCAATCAACTATAACCCTTCTAGCAAAATAATCTACTTTCCATGTGACTGATGTAACATAATACCCTTATATGGTAGCAGGGTGCAAGAGTGGGAGACTTTGTTTATGCATTATTACATCTGGGTTTGTGTTTGACATAGTTTGATATGAGGGTTGTTAGAATCAAAACTATATGTACCTTAGGTCATACAACCAACATGATACTTTGGTAGAACTTAAGAACAACATAATGGTGTTTGAGCATACACCTAGGGATTGAACCCAGAACTTGCACAATTACAAGCTCCGCGTTCTCACTTCTGGTATGCTTTGATATTTTTTCTCACTTGGAGTTTCAATGCTCATCCTGCCAAACAGGGTCTTGAGAGGGTTTCTTGATGAGCAAAAGTCTAACCTCTTCAAGTGGCTGTACCAATGCTCACATCCAGACCTTTTGATTTGAGAAACAATTACATTACCATCACTTGAAATGATTGTCCCTGGTATAGTCTGATATAATAAATCAAAAAATTTTAAAACTTATGACACAGTAATAAATGGAGATATAGACCAAAGACCCAAAACAAAAATGAATTATTGACTTGGCTAAATGTAGGACCTACTTCAATCAACGTTATAAAACCCATTAGAAAATTTACTCTTTCCTGATATAGACTACTGAGTTTTGGTTCAAATGTTCAATGGAAGTTTCTATGGCTTTTGGAAGATGAAGGTTGTAGATTTGTTGTACAAGAAGGAATGAGATGCTGTTTTGACTGGAAATCCTTTTTCCATGATGAATGAAGATTTTCATAAATTGGATCAAAGGGCACTAGGCTTGATTGGCAGGTGCATTGTAGATTCAATTCTGGAAGAATACCAGGAGGGAAAGTCAATATTGAATTTGCTCCGGAAATATTTATATCCAAAGTCTGAAACTTCCAAGTGGATGTTAAAGGAATTGTGGCTTCCAAACTCAGGTCTTCACCACTGATGTTTGTAATTGTCAACACACATAGTAATTTGTATCTGCTACCTACACTAAGAACTTATAACTGCCACCAGCACTAACATTTGTAACTGCCACTTTCAATAATATCGACTGTCATAAGAATAGCAAAGGAAGAGTTTTTTTTCATTATAAACTTACTGAAAAATTAAAATTACTCCTCCAACTATAGGAAGAATCCTAATCCCACACATTTTAGGTTTTCTAGGAGTGTACATGGTGCTGCTTGACGCAGAAACAAAGGTAACTTGACACTTATACGAATGGCAAAATAAAATACCCATGGAGTGTCATCAGTGTGAATTTAGCTCCCTTTTGCGAAATAAATGTGAAGTAGGAGTTTAATATATTTTGCACCATTGTCATAACAAGGTCCTACCCTTAGATCCCTATTTAATTCTCTGTATGGGCTATTAATTTCCCACCAGTTATTTTCACATGATTCCAAATCTTTAAGAAACTAGAACTCTAATTGTAGCAATAAATGATCGTCATAAATTTTAGAGCTTCATAGTCAACCTTGAAATTATAAAGAGAGTGTGACGGTTATTAAATCACAAAAATATATAATCAAGGTTCAACATGTCAGTGCTAACATACAGAATTAACATTTAATGCATCAGTGTTTAACATATATAATTAAGGTTCAATGTATTAATGTGACTATGTGACAAGCAGGGCACTACACTAATAATCTTTAAGGCATGATATTTTTTTTATCATTTGTTAAAGTCAAGGATGTCATGTGGCTTCCTTTACGTATGATTGAAATTTTTATCCCAGCAATGATGAGCTGTCAATGTGTTTTTGTTTGAGAATGTCAATCTTAATGTTCTGAATGATGATCCAGCTATGCAGACTGTGCACATTGTTATTGGACTGGTTACTTTTCTAGTAGACCTTCTCTGAAAGGTTATGTGAGGAAGCTCTCCGGATTTCTGCAGGTTTTCTGTTTCTTATCTATTTTTATCTGTAATGTTAGCAATTTATCTTGTTATTTATTTATATGGTGCAGCATTTAATATTTATGAAATCTAATTTTACTGTTTGCTTTATTCATACACGATTTTAGGCTGCAAGACAGCTGGAATTCTCCATTGGAAGAAGAAAGGGAGGTCCTAATACTGATTCTCTGGAGGACGCAGTGGCTATTCTACAGCATCATGATGCTGTTAGTGGCACGGAGAAACAGCATGTTGCGAATGACTATGCTTTACGCTTATCAAAGGCTTCAATAGAGGTGTTTATTTTATAAACCCTGTATATCTGTGTGGATCTACGTACACACTTTTTGTACCATTTTATATGATTTTATTTGCAAGTCATCTATAAAAATTGGATCCTGCTTTTTTAATTACCTTTCAGGTAGCATATGTTTCATTGATATATCTATGATTTTTTGTTAAGTATAGGCTGGGAGTATAGCTAAGCAAGCATTACTATTCCTTATGAGTAAAGATAACAGTTCTGAAGCTTTAAGGTATCCAATTCAATCACATAAGAGGCTTGCTTTTCTTGAGGCTAACTATTCAAGTAATGCAATTTTTGAAGAGAAAAAGATAGAGCTAGAGCAGGTAAAATGTTGTTCTGTATTAAAAATTTGATTTTATAAGGAAAGCATTTATTTTTTGAAACTGGATTATATCCTTGATATTCATACTGTATTTTTTTACAGTGTCCTCTGCTTAATATCAGCTACTGCCCCAAAACTGAAGCTGACTTGGGTGTGGGGAAAACTATGGTTTGCTATCTTTCGGACCTCAATTTTATTATAATAGATTTGTTAGTGATGTTAATGTTTGTGGTTTGCCTCACATTTTACATTTTTCCTTGTGCCTTAATAGGCGGTGGTTCTATACAATCCACTAGGTTGGATGCGCACAGAAGTTGTCAGAATTCCGGTAAACTGTAATTTTTAAAACTATATAGTTGTAAATCTTACTCATTTACACAACTAACTTATTCATGAAATGATAGAGATAGAGAGTCTTCCTATTTTTTTTTTCGCAAAAAGGTTGGGTATTAACAGAATACAGTACAAAATTGAGCAAGAACCTCAAAAGAACAAGCAGGGTATAAGCCTACCCCCCAGAGGGTAGCAGATTGATAACATAAATTATCATCAACATGATAACAGAAAAGAAAAACAACAGCTTTACAGAACAAAATTATGTAGTATTATGGACCTACCCATTCCATTTGTCCCATAGAGTCCCCAACATAAAAACCTGAAACACCCTTAAAACCGAGGAACCTTAAACTAGTTCGGTTAAGAAATTGACAAAACCTGTTACAAGACATCAAGAAAAGGGCAGCAAATCACATGCACAAGAATCTATCAACTGAGAATGCAGAATAGGTGCTGATGTCATGGGAGGTAGTCAAATGGTTCAGGCCCAACACAAGATATGGGCAATAACCTGACTTCAGCCAGTGTTTGGTAGCATCTTTCTGCACCCTACTATGTCATTCCCTTAAGATCCTCTGTTTTGGCATCTCAGTACCATGCATTTGTTTAGTAGTAGCTGTCCAGAAGCTGACTTCCACCTTCTGGTGTTGGAGGTGAATTTGTTCTTGGTGTATGAGTTCTTGTTGTAGCTATCCTTAGACTCCTTGAGCTTCTGTTGTAGCCATGCTTCTCGTTCATGCTCCCAGATTTCTGTATGTTTGCATGCCTCCTCCATGGTTGTGTGCACCTGTTCATCTTCAAATTGGGCTGCTTACTAGCATTGAAAATCCTACAGGATCTTCTTTTATATTTGCTATCTAAAGATTTTAGTTTCACTTACCCTACGCTTCTTAATCTCTTGCTTGATTTGTTGCTTAATTTGCTCTATTATGTGAGCAACCTTTTGCTGGAATTCATCTTTAAGCTCCTATAGTCTGGTTTGGAGAGTAGCATCCATCTTCATCTTCATCTTCTGGGTTGTTAGTGTATTTGGTGCCATAACTTTTTGGGCCATTTCATTCTGTATGTGTGCAAGTTTGTGTTAGAAATTGGCTTGAAGCTCTACTTTTCATTGAGCAAACAACGTGTGTAACACCATCTGTAGGAAGAAAGAGTTAACACTCAATGCTTGTAACAAGCTGTCTGATAATTCAAGGGTAAACTTTTCTTTTCTCTTTTCTAAACAGTTGATCAATTATCAGAAATTCAACTTGCATATAGACCAGCACATACAACTATCATTTAAAGTAGAGCATAACAAGAAAATTATATGATGCAAGGCAAGGCCCAAGGATCTAGCAAGAAGAGTGCCAATATGACCATTGACATCTCTTAATACACTATGCATCCAAGGTGCAGTACAAAAGCGAAGATATCTAAAACTTAAATCATATCTACAACCATCTAGCTTACCAAAAAGCCAATGAATTTGATCACTTCACTTAGTAGTCTTATATTATGAACAGCCAACATGTGATCCATCATAAGGAATTCAAACTCAAGGAAAACATAATATTCATATACCTGGATAATTGCAAATTGAAATACAAAATGATACAGTAGTCTTTACATTTACATTTATTCACAATATCATTGCCAATGATACAATATTTAGGGTTCAGCAAGTAAGAGAAATCAGAAACTAGATTGTACACATTAATAAACCTGTTCACATAGACAGCTGGACAAGAAGCACAAGAATATTATGAATTAATAGTTTACAAACCAAATTATTGAAACTCTTAACAAACGTATTAAAAATAACTACATCCAGTGTCAATCAACAAACTATAATGAATTATCAATTTTTGGTTCAACCATGGCTGATAAAAAAAGATAACCATGAAAACCAAATAGTGACAACAAAAATCTATGTAAGATTCCTTTGATACAGTGTACAGGCTTGATTTTTTTCTTTATTTACTGATCAGATTTTGATTGTTCTCGGACCATAATAATAAATCTAATGTTGTTCATCAATAAACTTGTCTAACCCAACAGTTGGCCACAAGAAATGTAGAAATCGATAATATCAAATCCATTCAATTGCACAATGAAACTATTTTATTTTTTTAAGAAACCTTCCTAATAAAAATCATTTCAAATCAACTTTTCTAAACTGAAATAATAAATTACACACCATTAACATTTAATCAAACTATCTAATTTACCAATAATACAAAATAAAGAAATTACCTACAATTAGCAGCCATAATTTAACATCACTAATATTTAATAACCATCGATTAACATCCTAGATTTTCCCCACTCCATTGGACTTATAGAAAGATAACAAAATTAGATTTGTGAAGGTACACAAATAAGAATCAAAATTCAATCCAAGGATTAAGCATTCAAGGGGATCATCAATCCAATTTTCCAGCCAGAACCAAGAATTTAACAATTCTGTAAATTTCAAAAAATCACAAAATTTAGATGGGCCCTGGGATATTCTCACTTTCTGCTAATAGTACCAATCCTCATATAAGGGATCCTTGGCCACTGTTGGCAGATCATTATGCCAATATGCCCCAAATTGTTATGGGTGTTTCTGAATCGTTATAGAAACAACTCTCATCCAAGTCATTTAGGCCTAAGAGTGCAGAGGATGGGTGGAGAGATCCATCAACAAAATTAAGGATTCAACAAAAAAAATCTCAACAACAAATCTTGTCAAAGTTCATTCTAACATAAAGATGCTTCCCTACTTGCTTTACTGTTTGCTTCTTCCATTGCTCAGGTTGCTTCATCGATCACTTCAGTGCTTGCTTCTCCTATCGCTCTGCTGCTTGCTTCACCTTTTGCTTCTCCGCTCTCTTTGTTTCTCTTAAAAAGGTTAACAACATTTGCTTTTGTAAACATTATTGGTGAAGCTTCAAAGCCTATTTTGCATTTATGGAATGTCCTAACAATGTAGTTAGAGAATCCTACCTTTGTTTGAAACTGAAACTGAAATATTAGCAGATCCAGCATATCTATTGGATAATAGAAATGTACATGCTATGAGTTTTAAAAATATCATTAAGTAACTTACTAAGTGTTCTTGGTAATGTTTGTTTAAATTACTTTGATCCAGAATTTAGGAAGTTGATAAGCCTGTATACATCTATGATCCTTCTAGTCTTCTGTCAGTTGTTCCAAACATAAACCACTAGTTAGGAATATCAGATATGTTTCTATGGCACTTGGCATGAGAGAAGTTGTTTAATCTTGGGGTTATGCCCGCTCTTCCACTCTTTGTTATTAATAAGGTTGAAATGTCTTGAGATCTTTTGCTAATAGTGTAAAGTAATTTTTAAAAACCTTTTGAATGGTCCTTAAGTTTAATTTTTGTTTATTAATAATTATTTACCTTCATCCTGTACTGAAACTAAAACTGAAATTTTTTATTTCCTCCATGTGGAGTTCCTTGGGATTTATTCATTTTTGATCCATTTTATAAAAAGTTTCATGATACCTGGATATAAATGTTGGAGAATGCTCACAATGATGAGTGAGAAGAAATGGGATTGACGATATCACCAAATGAGTGAGTCCTTTAAAGCAAGATGAGTTCGTGAAGATAATAGATGCAAGTGAGAACCATCCATAAAGAACATGAAATATAGAAGCCATCTACATGAAAAGGCCAGCAGATGTAAAAACACCAGCAATCAACAAATGGATGATCATAAGCTCAATCTGTGAACTACTGTTCATTACATAGTATTTTTACATTTTAGGGGACAATTTGTTGGACTTGAAACCAATATGCTTGCTATTGGTACTACCCACTTGCTATTAATTGTACCAACATTGCTGTAATTCCCAAGAAGAAATCATAGTTACGCCTAGGGATTAGGCCTATTGGGGTTTTCAATAGCCTATATGTTATTGTTATAGGATCAGGCCCTTTCATATGATTGGTAGTTGGCTTCTTAGCCAAAATGAGCTAACCCAGTGTTTATTGAACCTGGAATGTTGTCCAATTGCCTAAAAACTTCAAGAAATTTTAGTGGTTAATGCTATTGGCATTGCTATCTATTCCAACATAACTAGCAATTCATTATCAGTTTTAAAACTGATGATGTGCAGTGTGTGGCTTTGTACCAATATTTTAATGATTGGGAAATGTAAATTTAAGCAAAGAGACATTGGGGTAGGAGGTACAAGAACAGAGCCCTGTTGCTGAGTTATGCCTTTGACTGTCCTTCTACAGTCTATCTGTACTGCAACTTGCAAGGTGTATTTTTCCCACATGATGTTCAAAATAATGTTGTTACTACAACAATGACTACTTTAAAAAAAAATAGCATACACAATCATATTGTTACTAAAACTATGATTGCCATTAAGAAAATTAAAGAAACTTTAAGCTCATTTTGTGGTTTAATGTATATTTAATATCTACAATTCTTATAGTATTTAAGGACTGTCATTTGGAGTGATGGTAAAGTGCTCATTTCTCAAGTTAAAGACCTGGGTTTGAGCCTGGGTGCAACCACTTGAAGAGGTTAGTTTTTTGCTTATCTAATAACCCTTTTGGGACCCCACCTAGCAGGATGAGCACTGTGGCTCTAGGTGATGATCCTATCTCTTATAGTGTTTAAAGAATTTACTATAATTATGAATGAGCAGGGAATGACGTCATTAGCAAGGGTATATGTATTCTGGTATTTTAAGTTGATTTGTTTATTTCTTTATAAAAGACTTACATTGTTTCCTAAAGAATGTGAATCAGTAAAACACAATATTTTGTTACCAATAGTAGATATTGCAAATGTTTTAAGTTTTGATTTAAGCACTAGTAATTTAGTTACTAAGGTAATCACTATGTCATGAAATTTATTTGAGTGGATCTAATCCTATGGCGTGGTGGGTAGAAGCAGGAATAACAAAGTTTACATATGCTAGTGGAATCATGATTTACTGCCCTAGAACATTGTCACATTTGTATCAAATTAAGGGCAGTGCATTTTTAAATCAACATTATCTTGGGAGAAAGTCATGTTCTGTGGTGTATCTTTTAATATTGATTGTACTTGATAAGGTTCACAGTTCACCATGTAATTTACTTGATGTGAGTTCTTACCTCTCTAACCCAGATGGATGGTTAAGAAAGAGTAAAACCGAGGAGCTTACATTTTATTCTAGAGTTGATGTGAATTGTCATCGTAGATATTGTTAACTAGCAATCTAATTCGGTCGGTGGCTTCTATTACAGGTAACAACTACAGCTTTGGAGGTTATGGATCCAGTGGGTAGAAATATACAGGTGCAGTTTGTTCCAGTTGATGCTGCATCTCAAAAAATTCGAGAATTTTATACTTCATCTGAATCAGACTCAGCCATGGCACAAAAACTTTTCAATCTTTACTTTGAAGTATCTGTTCCCCCACTTGGTTATGCTGTATATCGCATTAAAGCTTCTGCAAACAAACCTACATGTACGGAGAATCATAATAACATACCTTTTCATGCAGTTTCTAACACCGCTTTAATAGGTGCTTATTTTATTATTGTGACCTTAAAATATACATTTAAATTTCACATTTCAGGGTCATCAGTGAAAATCCCTCCATATTTTAATGGAGATATTATTTTGAAGTCATCTAAGTTGCAGATGACATTTTCCAACTCCACAGGATTGCTAAAGTTGATTGAAGATACTGACAATAGGGTAAGTTGTGAATTGAAGCTAGCCACCAAGGCTATTAGGCCAAATTATATACATGGACAGTCAGTGAATGCCGTGTTTCAAGGAGAGAATCATTTGTACCAGGGTCGGTAGTGTTGTTGGTTGCAAAGGATTGGCTACAAGTTATTATTGGTGTTATTTTTTTCCTTCTATTAGTTCATTCATAGATCTTGCTAAAAATTGCTTGGTAATGGATTTTAGCTAATCAAAGTGAACCTTTATGGCTTTACCAAGGTATCCCTATCTGTGGAGCAATCATTTTGTTGGTATAATGGAAGTGATGGCAACACCGGTGAAAAAAAAGTCCAGGTGCACATATACTTTTTCTGTGTTTTGGATGCCTATTTAAATAGAATGGAGAACCATTCTGACTATTTTTGGGTAAAGATGCTAACTATATAGACCTAGATTTTACTAATTAGAATTTATAATTTCTTTAAAAAGTGCTGAGAGGAAAACTAAGAAAAATGAACTTAAACTGGCAAGTTATCAAATTTGAAAATAAAATTATAAGGGCAGCATCCTTTTTGCATTATGTTTTTTTTCTTCCCTTTTGAAACAGATAGAACCAAAATTTTATTAATAATAATGGGTGAACATTATCAATTTCTTGCTATGGAAAGAACAACAAAATTTCATCATCATTATTATCACTGTCATCATCCTAGCTTTATTTCAACTACATGGGGTTGGCTATATGAGTTCTTTTATGCCATTCACTTCTATTAAGAGCCAACAACAAATTCTCAATAAATTGTAATTAGATGCAGATCGAGCACTGATGGGAAAGTTATAGTATTGTCTCAGCAATGCAATTAGAAAATGAAGATATGTTCTCTGATCATCCCTGTTAGAATATATAATTGAACTTCTATTCCATTTTCCTTTTCAAGTGTCTTGTTCCTTTGTAATGTTGGAATTGGATTGCAAATTTGTAATCTGGTTGCATTGCACTTTAAGTCACTTTAATGGTACAAGATCCTGCTATAATTCTACTGCCTGTCTATCATCGGTTTGAGCATAATTTGTTGACGTTAAAAAATACGCTTCTCTAGATGCATTGTTTTAGCGTATGCATCAGAACTCTAATTTCATTTTGAATGGTCTTGCTTCTCGTTGCCCTTGCTATCTGTCATCATTTTGTTATTCAGAAGCATAGTTACTGTTCCTGTTCTCTGTTCCTTGTTCACTGGATTAGTTTGCTCACTGTCAACTTCCTGTTTGTTTTGGTTATTTATCAAAATTGCACTCCTTTTGATACGCCACTAATTTGGACATTACAGCTGGACAATTGTGTATGTTATTTTAAATAATGACTGATGCTAACAACATTCCCTTTTTCATTCCATGTTCGATGAGAACAGATATGTCAGTGTTTGATTCATGCTATTCTTTTTATTGGTTGTTTTCTTATATAGCAACCGGTTCTGGTCCTCTTTGTTACAGTGTGGTTACCATAAGTCTGGTAATGCCAGCTAATACCCCTATCTTGTTGTTCTGTTAGGATATGATTTCCAATATTAAATATGCTTGTATGAGGAAATTGTATGGTTGTCTCCCAAACTTTAGCTTGAATATATACATATTAGGAATAAGTGTATCTTTTGGCATTATATTATTAGGAAATTGGAATATGAACATGGCTTAGGAGTACCCACAACATCTTAAGTTATGGTGATAATCAACAACTATCATACCCTCTTGTTAACTATACAATGAAGAACTTATTAAATGCGTGTTTTACATTATACATGCAATCTAATAACATATTGTAAATAGTGAATCTTAAACTATTTTGTGAATATTGAAGGTTAATGCCATATTAAGAGAAATGTCAACATGACTTAAGGATGCCATAACCTTATTTTAAGGGCATCGTATCATTTAAGAATTGCAATTAGTTTATTAATAATTGCTTAACCCCACAGGGGGTGTTATTCTTGTGAGCTAATTCAGATAAGATAATGAACACAGAATAAACATTCCTATACTCACAAGTATGAATTATCTATTTTATACTCATTTGTTTTATTAATCAAGCTACACGTACCTTTGTGTGAGATTCAACCTCTACCCGTAGGAAAGTTGGAATATACTATTGAGAATTTTCTGTAATTCATGGCATGGTGTGTTTTTGTTCTTGGCAGGAATTGCTCCCATGCCTTTTGTGCGTAATCATCAGGTTACAATGCTAACTAGGGACAATTTTCAGTATTGAAAGGAAAAAATATCTCTTACTTTGAGTACTATGAACCTTGATTTGGTGTTCCATGTGGATATGGCTCAGATCCTATGGAATCAAGTATGTCACAGGAAAATGGTTTGTTTCAGTGGTGGGAGCAATGCAACGACTTAGGTATGATGTTTGTCAAGACCTATATAAGTAAGAACATTTAGGGTTTTATTCTTGAATGTGACAAACGAATTCATGTGAGCCTTTGAAGAATAATTCACGAACTTTGATAAAGTGAACCCTCATAAAGAAACTTTCAGGTATCAGGCACAACTACTCTTAACAGTGTGCACAAGCATATTGTGGAAATGAGGGATATTGCAGCTCAACCCAAATCTTGAGGGATTAAGTTTTCAGAGTCATTTTTTGTCACTTTCATACTTAATTCCCTTCCAAATGAGGATGCACCATTTAAAATCTGATATGATACACATAGGAAGAATGGTCACTGAATGAACTTTTGACCATGTGTTTTCAAGAGGAAGAAGGAATTATGCATGAAAAGTTGGAAAGTGTTAATCTATTCATTCATGGTAAAAGGAAGGACAAGGACAAAGGTGTTCATAAGGAGAAGAATGAAGCAAATTTGCCAATGATAGACATGGCAAAAAGACAACTTGGTTCTTTTACAAGAAGAAGCAAGATATTAAGAAAAATCATCAAAACTACAGAAAAGGCTTGAGAAAAGTATAAAAAAGAGCTGAGAAGAAAGGTAATATCATTTCCTATGTATGCCAGGAATCTTATTTTGTTGATGCTTTTGACAATACATGGTGGATTGATTTTAGTGGTACAATTCACATTCCCAGTTTATGTTTCTGCACTTTCATTTTTCTCAAATTTAAAAGGTTCGAGAGATTACATCATGAATGGAATTTCAATTCCAATGTGCTCTAGTCGCACATGCAAGCTCTCGCCAGAATGATTGGGTACTAGAACATTAAAATGAACAATGACCAATGGTCTCAGGTTGTGTCATACATCTTATACAAAGCTCAGTTAGAATTAAACCTTTGTGGTGTAAAAACATGTTCACAGTTCCATACAAGCATTTTAACATAAAAACTTGGCATTTTGGAATCATAATATCTTTCCACTGTGCTGAAGGGTCCTTCATACCCAAAACCAACTTTTCATAAGCAGCATTCAACTTATGCTGATTAAAGTTACTACAACAAATGGATTGCCCTTCAATATCCATATTCATTTCAAATCAAACTTTTAGCTTCTCCAAACTTTGTCATGTTGGGTTTGCACAAATTATTGGAGGTGTATTGTTAAACAAAAGATTATTGTAAAGGTACTTGGTACACATCACTTGAACCCATGGCTTGTCCCCTATGTAAATTTGCCAAATCAATTTACCAAGCAATGCCAAATTGATGTGGTGAAATTGTTTTAATATCCCAACTACCTTCTTAAATAAGGTTAACAAAAAAATTCCCATTATATAGTATGAAAACCTCTAACCTTAGTGTGAGACCAAAGAAATTGGCGCTCCTTTTTTTTCTAGGATATTTGCAACTGCTTCTGGGGCTTTGTAGCAAGATAGGAGATAAAGGGTATAGCACAAAGCACTGACCTGATCAACTGGAGTCTCCCTTCTTGAGTTAAAGCTTCTCATTTGATGCAGCCACATGTTTTTGCTACTTCGTCAATTACCTCTTTCCAAAAATTGATTTTGATTTGGCAAGTGAGGACAAGAGTGCCTAGATATTTAGTGGGTAGATTGTCTTCTTTATAAAGCATTCTAGAGCAAAAATCTTGAAAGATTAGTTTGGTGCTTCCAAAATAAAATTTTTTTCTTTTGGTAAAATTGATTTGTAGTCCAGATGCATGACAAAAAGATTAATACAATCATATGCATTTGTGAGGACAGAATCAGTTCCCTATAACAAAAAAATTAAAAGAATTATTGACAAACTGAGAATTAATAAAGTCAGAGCATCCAAATGCAAGGTTAATTCCTTTGATAAGCTATTGCTGTTTCTGCTTCTTGATAATAGCACCAAGTTCTTCTATGGCCATAATGATTAAATAAGGAGAGATTGTGTCTCCTTGTCTTACCCTATTCTTGGCCATAACGTCTCCCACACATTGTCCATTAACTAGAATTGAGAATTGGGTGCCTATCAACTTCCTGGTCCAACGATTGCAATACCTCCTTAAGCATTTGAGATAACTCTTTTAAGGGATTCAATTGAAATCTTAGATTGGGTTTGGAAATGCCCTTGCTTGGACCTCCATATCTTAGGTCCGGAAGGAGTTTGTCCTGGCTGAAGAAGAAAATGCTTGACTCCATTCCACTGGAAGGAATTGCTGCATTTTCCATAGGCCTTTCTTTTGATTTGTATGCTAACATTCTTCATCATGGAAGATCTCCTTTTCCTCGGCCTGATTCACATTCTGCACTGCAGAATCTGCACCAAGAGTTTCAAAACCCTCGTGAACTTGCCCACATTGCCCCATCCTCTACATGTAGCTTTATTAATAAAACTAATGATGACTAGATGATACCCAAAAAGGCTTGAAATGAAGACCAATACGATTCCTCTCTCATGGTAAAAATAAAAGGTACTTGCAAGGCCTCTCAACATGGAAAAACAAAAATTTCCAGACCTTTGATAGAACTATTCATTCTTGGTAATTTCATCTTGACTGGGATAGAAACTTGACAACATGGCTTCTATCTCAAATCTCTCTAAAAAACAAAACAAAACATATATAAATTTATTGATGCCTTCTGGATCCCTGAAGCTCCAAATTTATTCCTAACTTTCAGCATCATGGCCAAAATACAGAACCAAATGCACCCAAAACACAGTGAAATCAGAATGTAGAAAGTAGCACAAATAAAAAAAAAAGGCTAAATCTTTGAAAGCAACCTGGCTTGAATATCCTTTTAGACTTTAAAGATTGTAATTTAACAGTGACTGAGTTTGGACTAATCATAACCATTATCCTAGCCTTGTCCCAACAAAATGGGGTCAGCTACTTGAGTTCATTTTTGCCATTTGCCTTTATGAAGAGCTAGATCTTGGTTTATTTGCAGGTGCATCACATCTGGGGAATGTTCTTGCATCTGCCAAATCTGAAAAAGAACTCATCCATGGGATTTGGCATGGTTTTACAGCCGGCTACCAACCTGACACTAACTCTCCTCCTTTCGTATTGGGGTTTGGCAACAGAATTGGCAGAGTTTGAACTATTATTGCTGATATTAGAAAACAGTGCAAATGCAAATCATAAGGCCACAGAAACCAAAACAGTCCACCATGAAAGATGTTAAGGATGACATTAAAATATACAACAGAAAACATTCAAGAGACTAAATTGAAATAGAAATTATAGCTGGAAAATGGAGTGTACTAGAAACTAGACAAATTCTTGGAATACAAAAGAAAACATACTGACCTCTGACAGTCATGGAATCAGTGAAACAAGAAGAATAACTGAAAAGAACTTATGGAGAGAAAATTTTGCTCAGGATTATTGTCTTCTAGCCTTTCATCATTCTGAATAATGCAAGCTGATGGAGTTCACATTTGCAAACTTGGTAAGCCTGGCGACCCCCATCCATACCTTTTAAACAACATGTCTTGTTCCCTCCATGCAGGGAGTTTGTGTTGCATGTATTTCTACAAAATCCGTATGTGGCCAATGTGTGGGTAGCAGTTGGTATTTCTCTGTCTTTGTAGGCCTCCAATGATTCGTTGGTCACAATGATGCTTTGGTGCATTTGGAAGGCTCGAAATGCCAAGATCTTCCACTTTGCGTTGCTTTCCTTGCCCTTACACACCGCCTTCCTCATGCATCGGTTGTGGAGGGAAGCTACAACTGCCATAGGAGTCCCCAACTCATGAGCCTAAGGTGGAGGGGTTCCATCAAAATTGTGATTTGTGGGCTATGGTGGTTTAGATGGGTTGGGAGGATATGTTGCCATTGTTGGTAGGTGACTTGGACCTACTTGATTGTAGTTTCAACAAACACTGGTGGGGGGATACCATTACTTTTTGTGGGGTCCGTGTAAACCTCACGGAGGTGGATTTGGTGGGTTACCTTGGGGTGTTGGTGGCTAGGGAGGTTGTCCTGTTGACTGGGCGGGGCTTACAAGATGTGGAGGGTTTCTTCCCCAGTCTTGTCCCTAAGACTACTAGTGGGCAAGTCCCTTGGTTTGCGCTCCCTCGCTTGTGGTAGGAGGCTACTGAGCTTATTGACCACTCCTTTGTCTAGTTAGGGAATGTCTAGAAGTTGCAAGGGGCCCATTTTGCCTTCGTTTGGTGCATGCAGTTGGTGAGACCTGTGAATCTCCCTAAGTTCTTCTTGGCCTCCCTGCATTGGGAACAATAAGGGAGGCATTTAAGGCTTATTTTGTCTCTGTGGAGGGTGGTGCAGCTTGTTAATCTGCCCACATGGCCCAACCCTTCATTTGCATGTACAGTCGATGGTGGCCCCTTGAGGGGGCCTCCTCTTCATTTGCCCCTATGTCAGGGGTGGATGCTGGGGTTTTGGGCAAGGGGTTTGCATATGCTTTTGCTCCCCTTTAGGGGGTGGGTGAGCAGTTCCTTTTGGTGCATGAGGCCTTGTGCTAGGAGTTGTAGGCCAAGTTTGAAGAGCAGCTTTACAAGATAGTGGCAGAAATTGAGGCTAGGGTGCATGAAGAGGAGTGTGTGAGGTGGGAGGCTATGCTCCTTCAATAGACCCAAGAGGTTCAAGCCAGATCCCTATAGGAGAGTTTGTGTTGTAGGGAGGAGGCTGAAGAGCAATGCTAGTAGAGAGAATGGTGCGAGGTGGCCCTGTGGAATGAGAGTGAGGAATAGTTGCATAGATAAGAGTGAGGAATAGTTGCATAGATAGGTCTAGGAGGATCTGCTCAAGGAAGAGGAGCAATGGAGGCTCCACAAAGAGGAGGAAGAACAGAGGGTTTGGACCCTCCTAGAGGAGCAACAAATGAAGACCTAAGTGGATTAGGTGCATGAGTTTGATGCTTGCCGCTAGCTCCAACAGCGGTGACCTCCCTACATGATTATTGGAATAAATAGAAATGCTGTGTGGACTACTCTGCATTGTTATATTCGGGCAAATGCCACCGAGTTCCACCTTGACAGGTCCCAAACGCTGCCTCTTAAGGAGAGATAGGCGAAGGAGAAAAAGTACAAGAACTTTCAGGAGGCAGCAGCTTTCATGACCACTCAACATTGGAGGGTAGTTTTGGATGGGGTCCACTCCTAGGTGAGGACTAGGTGTGCATGTTCCTGACTGTCTCATCTTGACTGAGGGGGTCTCTATTGTCTGCTGTCGATTCTGTTGTTTTTGTTGGGTCCCATCTGTTGTTTGCGGTTTTCCCCCTATTGTGTTTGTGTTCCCCTTAGTGGGGTTGGTTATCTTATGGCAGGTGCCACCTTAGTGGGCCAATTTGTTTATCGGTTGTGATCCTTTGTGCTACTGTGGGGGGTAGTTAACACCTAACGTTGTGCTGTTACTTCGGGGGATGTTTCTCCCCTAGACTGTGTTGTTTGGGCTAGTTACACCCCTTTTTGATTTTTGTACTAGGGAGGGTCCTCCCCCGTGCTGCTTGTACATATTCTTACATTAATTTAACCTGACCTTCAAAAAAAAAAAAGAAGGAGACATCAATAACTAATGCCCATTACCTTAAACTTTTGTAACTTTTCTATTCCTTGGTGTGGGTTTCTTGTAATTGCTGATTGTGGCAAGAGAGGGCAGAATGGGCAACTATTGGGAGTGTTGTAGTAGACAATTATTGTATAACATGATAACAATACCAATATCATACAATTCTTCTGCTGTTGGCAGTTGGCACAACAGAAGTTCTCATTGTCACTGAAGTTTTCATTGCACGACATATAGGGCTTCTTATGGATGGTGAGAGTTTGAGCGTTTGGGGGCTGTAGGCTTTAGGACACGAATGATTTCTTCTATGGCAGGGATTCATGTTTGTCTAGTGGTCAAACTCCAAGATCTGTTCTTTCCACATTCGTAGAAGGTGGCCAAATTAGTGGAACATTGCTTTGTACAATCAAGTAATCTGTCAAAGTTAATGGGTAAGAAGGGAGAGAACACCCCCAGGAGCAGAAAACTCATAAATGGCGATAGCAATAACAATAGGCAGGCTTTGTCTACCTTAGAGGAGGTGCAATAGCAATGTTTGGAAATAAAGGTGGATGATTATATGAAACTAATCCAGAAGATGTGGTTGTTAAAGAGATGCCCTTTCAACACCATGTGAAGTAAAGAAAAGTTATTAGGGTTGATGGAAAAAGGATGGATAGAGAACCATGTGAAATTACTTTTTTACTCTATCAAACTGGTCCCTTATTTTTATTGCTGTTTTTACACAGATATCATGTGAATCTATGCTGAGAGTGTTCTAACCTATAAACCTTTCTTTGGAGCATCACAGCTCTTGACAAGAAATTCTGTTTTCATTAGTCATAAGCATCACATATCTATACTAAGTTGCAAACCGTGTGCCACAATATGTATCTTTTAGCACAATCATAATCTTTATACATTGATGTTGCATATTAAGATTGCACATTCTTAACAGTAGGTACCTGAAACTTGAGTTAACACGACTTCATTTTTCAGTATCTTATGTTCCGCTGATGTAAGTAAACTGTTCTGATTTGAATATCAGGCATCTGGGGCATATGTATTCCGGCCAAATACTTCAACCTGCTTTCCAATTGGAGGATCAGGCTTGCAGGTATGGCCTTGTTAGAAATGGTTACCGCTTCTTAATGTAAATTTAATATTTTGGAAGGAATTTATATGCTTAGTGCTTGTCTTCTTTATGATATCACTGTTTTATTTACTGCATTACAATGGTAAAGCAAAGAGAACAACTTTTTAAAATGTTTCACATCATCATCATTATTTTTGTTGTTCATGTTTACAAAATTTGATTCCAAAAATTGACAGGTCATACAAACGGTGGTGCAAGGCGATATTGTTAGTGAGGTGTTTCAAAAATTTTCCCCTTGGGTTTCACAGGTATATTTTTTGGGTCAGAATCAGTGTCAAGTTAATGGTTTATGTCTTTTGGTTGGAAAATAGTTAGCAAGTTGGAACTTTGCATGTTTACTTTTTAAAGTTAAAATAGTATTTACCAAACCATCAATTATATATTACATAGAAAATAACATCTGATGAGCATAAAGATTAAGAGAAAACTATAAAATGCAAAGTGTGTGTCCTATTTTTGTGCATTGTTTCAAACTATATCCTTTTACTATTCAAAATTTAGCTAAGTGATTTTTTTCTTTAAGCATTGGGTTGGGGGAGGTTGGGATTGGGGAGAGAGAGGGAGAGAGAATATGTAAGCCTCTAATAATGAACCTCTAAATTTTCACTATATTTGTTTCTCCAACTTCTTAGAACATGGGCTAGATTTACTCTAGCAACTAATACGAATATATTTCAATATCATGGTGGGTTGATTATAGGGCCTAGGTACAGTGAACCAGCACCTTTGGTTGGAGTATTACAGTGAACCTTTGGTGCTGAACTTGATGGTTTTCTCTGGTTGGAGTATTACAGTGAACCTTCCCTCGATTGGGATTTGGCTAACTAATTTCTATGAGGCTCAAGTGTGGGAGCTTAGGTTGTAGGAGCTGAATTGGGTGGTAGCCTTGGTGCTTGACAAGAGGCGCTGGGTCATTGTCAGAGATTTCAATCAGCATCTGCACACATGGGAGAAGTCAGGAACAAACAAATCTATTCCTTTGTGGGCCTAGGAATTCCAAAGTTTCATGGACATGAAAATTGCAAATTGCCACTTCACGTGGAGCAACAGGAGACGTGACAAGGATCGGGTCCTCTCTAGGATTGACTGGGTTTGGGCTGGTTCTAAGCTTTCATTGCAATTTGATGTCCATGTTTAAGGGAAGGAGCAGCAGGGCATCAGATGATTGCTCCATTATTTGCAGTCTCAAGAGGCAACACTAGTGGCCTCCTCCCCCATTTTGGTTTGAGTGCTCTTGGTTGCTCAAACCTTGGTTATGTCCTCTAGTGGAAGAGATTTTGGGAGTGGGGAGGGGGTGAACCAGCATGATAAGGGGGACTCGAGAAACTTTCTTTGAGATGGACTGCTCAAGTTGAAATGGGCCATTACGTCACAAACATTTGGAGATAAGTTTTCATTTCATGTTGGTTGTAGGGCTCTTCAAGCTTGCTTGCAGGTGATCCAGATGCGATAGGAACTAGGTGCATGCTTTGACGATGAGGAGGAGGACATCTTGAAATAGCTTCGAACTTTGGAATTAGAGGAGACATACTAGCGGCAATGCTCTAGAGTACGATGGCTTAGGGAGGGGGACCATTAGACATGGTTCTTTTTTTGTGGCTGCCAAATCTAAAGGTCAAGTCAAGAAGGCATTTCATCTTGTGCAGGATGGGCTTACCGTTGAGGACACTCAAAACATTGCACAAATCTTGGGGGAATATTGGGAGGGGCATTTGGAAGGAACAAGAGGCACAATCGATTTTTGTGTCAGTTCCAAGGGTGTTGGATGTGAAGGGGAATAGGTTGTTATTGGTTCCTTTTACAATGCAGGAGCTAAACATGGTAGTGGCCTTCATGAAAGGTTGTAAAGCTCTTGGGCTTGATGGGTGAAATATTGAATTCTTTTAGGAGTTTGTGGACCTTCTTAGGCCAAGCATCTTGGATGCTTTTAACCTGATGCTGGCAAGATGATGAGTGAGATGGGAACTTAATTGTTCCAAGATTGTTCTCATCCCTAAACAACCTATCTTGTCAGATGCAACACATTTTCGACCTATTGGAGTTTGTAATGTGCTAATATGGATTTTTTTGAAGCTTTTGGTACGCCGCTTAGTCCCTATCATGCCAAAGATTGTTGGGGAACACCAGGCAGGATTTGTCCAGGGTTGTTTCCTATAGGATCAAGTGCTATTGATGCAGGAAGTTATTCATGCTATGAGAGACACAAAATTCATAGGGATGTGCCTAAAACTCGATATCACAAAGGCATATGATATGATGAGTTGCAAGGCGTTTTCCACCATTATGAAGATGAAAGGGTTTGATTTAGACTTCATTAGCTTGTACATTCACATACAAGTGTATGGGGCTTTTTCTTTTGACATTGGGGGGAGATTATGGGGGTTCTCCTCCCCTAGTTGGGGGTTGAGGTAAGGGGATCCGTTGTCTCCTTTGCTTTTCATCATTGCAAGGTTGAGGGGGTGTGTGGGCTTGAGATTGTGGGGGTTGAATGTCTGGTTGAGCACTTCGCAAATGATACCATGATGCTCTCTAGGATGGCGGTTCCCTAGGTGTGGGGGATTGATCAGGTTCTTTGGCACTTGGCCTTGGAGCTTGGGTTTGGGATAAAGCGGGGCAAGTCATTGCTTCATCTCATTAACGTCAATCCTAGGGTGGGGAGCAGTATTTTGTAGGTTTTCGGGATTTTACATGGTACCACGCAGGATTTGTATATGGGCATCCCTCTTTTTGAATGGAGGAAACAAATGTGGCACAAGTTGATTAAGAAGATGGAGGCTCGGGTGGGGCACTGGGTCAACCGCTTTGTTACTAGGAAGGGAAGGATTATACTTGCTTTAGGGGTTCTATTTGTTATCGCAAGATTTGTGGCCTTGGTGGAAGCCCCCTTGTAGGTCATTATTTAGAAGCTCAATAAACTAATACGTAACTTTATTTGATCTAGGGGGAGAGGGGGTAGTCGGATGCATTTAATTGGTTGTCATTATTGTGTGGCCTCAAGAA
>MNCI01010471.1:151891-162749 GCA_015680685.1 Gnetum montanum
GGGGAGTGTGTGTGTGGTTTAGGAATTTTCAAATTTGAAGATGAGCTCATAATGGAGCGTCAATGGTTAGTAATGCGAGTTTTGCAAAACTAGGTGGTGGTCGCCCAATGTATTAGAATAATGACACGAAAGTATAGATGTTGGGAAGTGGGGCCACATGAATTGTTGTTGTGGAAGACACTTTGCAGACATGCACATTTCACTCTGGCACGAGATTTGCTAGGGGAGCCTTAGTGGTGGATTATTTAGGAGTTGTATCCATCGGTGGATGGTTGGAAGAACATTTGGCGAGGCAAGTTACCAGAGAAAATCAAGACCTTCCTTTGGCTTGTTGAGCATAATGTGCTTCCCATGCAAGTGGTGTTAAGGCAGCGGGGGCTACGGATTAATGATGAATGTCCATTATGTTTCAGTAACCTCGAGATGATTCTGCATTTTGTCTTTCAATGCCCATACGTGCGGGACATTTGGCAGGTTGCGAATTTGCATGGCCTTGTGAAATTAATGGGGGATTCTAAGGTGGTGCTTCTATTGTGGGAGATATGGAAGATCCACAATTGCACTATTTTTAGACTTCAGTGGGCTCTGTCGCTTGTGCAGGTCATGTTTAATGCTGATTGTGCATGGTAGGAAGTTATTGGTGCTATGGGTGTGATGCCTACCTACAAGTTGGCCTGCTTGGCATACCAGGCTAATCAGGAGCTCTGGAGGCTTGTAGAACAAGTTGGGTGGGATGAAGTCTTGCCATGCTTGGAGGGGGACCTAACATTAGTAGATGATTCCCTTTTTACAAATTGGAGTGGGGATGCTACCATGTTTCATGGAACTCGGATTGTGTTGACTGAGGTGGCGTTGGCCTTATACCTGGGGACCTCGGCCATGGGGAAAATGGTGCTGCTGACGACGCGTGGGTTGCATGATGTTGAAATGTTCTTCATTGGTGTCATGCCACGTACCAGTAGTGGAATCAGCGCTACCACTAATTTGGAGATAGGCTAACCAAAGGAGATGTCTATCACTTCTATCACTTGCGTAACTCAACCCCCTAGGTATAGTGGCTTAGGCTATTAAGCCTTGGTAAGCATATGTATGGGTAGGGTTGGATAATGGTGTTCATCTCCATTTCTAGGGTAGGGTGTAAAAACATAAGCAATGTAGCCCATCCGTTCAAGGTATAGGGATGGATATATTATTAAAAAAATTATTTATTTCCTTAGATATGTTACACGCTTCACATAAGGTACACTAACCAAATGCATCATTCACCTAATCACTAATGGTAAATTTAGGTGAATTATTTATCCTAGGGCCCAAAAGGCTTTTAATCGTAATTCATGTTAGTTTATTTTATGGAAAGCAAGTAAACATACATGATCATTTATATATTTTCTTTGTTTTCATTGCCACAATAAAAGAACATAATTGCTTGTCAATAAATGAGGTTAGTATATGAAAACAATATAATGAATGAATAATAAATAGATTGCATAAAAGGAAAATCTAACTAAGGCAAAATTTATGAATCATTTATTAAAACTTAAAGACTTACACAAAGAGGCTTCTAGGCTTCCAAGGGAAACTATCCAGAACTTGAAACTATCCACAACTTCTGGTAGAAAGAAATTGACTATACATCTCAAGTATGTTTTTAGATGCCATTAAAGAAAAATATCACATTTAGCAATGGAAAGTTATATTAGCCATTGGCTGTTATGATGAATCTCATAAAGCATTAGGTGTTTGAAGCTAAGAGGAAAGGGTTTATTATAACACACATGTTTGTTTTCTTGGTTGTTTCACGAGAAATTGTTTTGTTTCTTTTTAGGTATCATGGATTAAATTTGATTCTTGGAAAGAAAAACATATTATTCCTGTCTCCCTTTCACAAGCATTTAACTCTGGATCTATTTTTCTAGTATGCTTCTTCTTCATGAGTTGAGTGTAGCTTTCTAATAGCTTTCAGCTCTTCTTCAATCAAGTCATGGCCTTGTTCCTATCGCGATTGAATGTCATAGAGTTGTTAAAGCACTTGCTCTTTCTATGTGGAAGATGGAAGTAGTAGGAGTAGTAGAAGTGGGAGGAGCAGGAGGAGTTGTTGGAGTGGGAGGAACGACATGAGCGGTAGGAGTAGTGGGAGGAGCAGTGGGAGAAGTAGAGGGAGGCTTGCCAGGTGTAGAAGAGGTTGGAGCAGTGAGAGGGAGTGGTCATGGGAAGGGTAGGGCCCTTTTTTTGTTGCTTCTAATTCAGAGAGGGTAGTATCTGTGTCTTTGGGCAAGGTGCCTTTGGGCCTTGGAGGCAAGAACACTTATATGGGTGTGGCTAAGTGTGCTATCTTGGGCTCTAGCATGGAATGGGTGGCTCTGGATGGCTTAGATGGGTAGTCTATAGGTGTGTGGAAGTCGGGTATGGGGGGGAGTTGATGAAGCTTGCCGCTAGGAGAGTGGGCTTCAGCTCAAGATGCATGTGCTTGCACCTAAGGGGGTTTAACATGATGAGGCGTAGCCTTATCGTGCATTTCATCTTAGTAGGTGCTAGGCCAAGCTCGGAGACAGTTTGGTGTTGTGCTTCTTCAAAATGAGATATTACGGGGCTAGAGATTCGTTTTCTCTTGAGGGATCTTTTCCTATTTATTTTCCCAAATCTAGATGCTAGGGACCATATTCTGCTAGGAGGACCATGGTTCTTTGGAGCTAGGGGCCTAGCCTTGACCCCTTGGAGACCAGGTGCTCATCCCACAGAAGATCTTTCTCATGGGTTCCAGTTTGGATTCAATTTTTGGGTGTGCCCTGGGAGTCCTGGGGGCCAAGATTGTTGTGTACACTTGCAAGGTTTTTTTGGTGAATTCATTGCTTTTGACAAGTTCACTACTAGAATGGAAAGGATGGGCTTTGTTTGTTTCTGTGTCTAGCGGTCTCTTTCTTTAGAGGATCTTGTGAAGGAAATTACACTTGAATTGCCAAGTGGAGAAGAAACCCTAGGAGTGGAGTATGAGAATTTCATTAGGCAGCCTCCATCATAGGGGAAGTCAATGCCTCTCCGTGGGTGTGGAGTTTGTGGGAAGTGGAGCCATGATGTTGCAGAATGTCAGTTTCAGAAGGAGGATCGAGCGTTGGCTAGTATCGTTGACAAAGATGGTTGGATGGTGGTTCAGAAAAAGGGGTGGCCTGATGGGGTTACATAGGTATTGGGAACATAGGCTGCACTTGTTTCTAGCATTGTTCGCTACATCTCACCTTGGCCATCTTTTGAACGAGAGGTTTTTCCCAAAGAGGTGATTAACAAGTTTTCCCCTTTGGATACTTTGGCTGCTGAGGGCACACCACCAGTGGTTTTGCCATTTCGTGTCCCACCTTTGAGTGATTGGATTTTTGTAGAGCATGGGTTTTCCAAACCACCAATAGAGCTTGTTATCTAGTCACAACAATTGGTGGATGCTAGCTTTGAGGTGGTGGTTGAACCCAAGAAAATAGGATGCCCTATAGTTTCAAAATTCAGGTTGGAGAAGACCTAGAAGGAGATTGATTTAGGGACCTAAACCACCTTGAAAGGGGTCTACAAGAAATAATCCACTGGTAGACTATGAATATCCTTTCATGGAACTGTAGGGGATAAGGTACCCCTTATAAACGATGTAGCTTGAGAGAGTTAGTCAAGATGGTGAATGCAGACACTGTGTGCCTACAAGGGACCAAATTAACTGTGGCACAAAGGAAGGTTTTGGAATGGTTGGGATGATAGATGGTGTTTGTGTATTCGATAGGAAGGGTTGGTGGATTGGCTACCATCTCTCAGGTAGCTTTCCAAACGTTGGGACTTGTCAAGATGGAGTATCACAATTTGTTTGGTCGCATAGGGTATCTGGATAACAAATTTCTATGGACCACAGGACCTAGAGGCATGCATGGTTGAACTTCATAGAATTGTTGTGAAGATTCTAGACCAATCAGCTTGGCTGGTTATTGGGAATTTCAATCAGAGATTGTTTCCTTGGGAGAAGACTAGGGGGATTTAAATCCTCTGCCTTATAGCTAGGAATCTCTTGGGTATCTTTAGAGGTTTTAGTTGGGGATGTGGAAATTACTGGTTGTTAATATACCTAGAGCAACAAAAGAAAAGGAAAGGATTGTGTCATGTCCACAATTGATCGTGTTTGGATTAATTCTGTACTAATGCTAAAGCAGGAAATCTATGTTTAGGGATTTGAAAGGAGAGCTTCAGATCATTGGGCACTAGTCTATTCCTTTTGCAAAATGGATCATTTGGGGCAACACCTGTTAGGTTTGAGAGAGCTTGGCTGAACAAGTCATGGTTGGAAAGTCTGGTTTGTGATTAGTGGAAAAGCTACTTGGACCAAAAAGACCCTAGAGATTTTTTGAAGGCAACATTGGCCAACTTGAAGGAAAAAATTTGTGCAAGGAAGAAGGGCGAGAAGTATGCCTTCATGGAACACTGGGAAATCCTAATTGCAAGGTTACATGATATTCAAGTTCTTTAGAAGCAGGGGCAATCTCTAGAGTAGGAGGAATATGATGTGCTTCTCCAACTATAGCAATTGTCAGTAAAAGAAGAGCAGTACTAGTGTGAATGCAACCACATAACGTGGCTGAAAGATGGGGATCGTAATAGAAGATGCTTCTTTGCGGCAGCCAAGGCTAACATATTGTCTAAAAGGATAAGAGGCGTTAGGCAAGGGAACATGATGGTGTATGATGATCAAGCGGTTGCTAATGCTATGCAGAAATATTGGTCCAAAATTTGGACAAGGGAAGATACCTTCCCTAGTTCCATTTGTATCAACAAGGTAGTTGATTCCTAGCAAAATAGGAGACTTTTAGTGCCCATTACCAAACTGGAGATGTTAGAAGCACTCAGATCTGTGAGATCCAATAGGGATCTAGGACCCAATGGCTTGCCAGTTGAATTATTCAGAATGTTTTTTGATATTATGAAAAATAACATATTGGATGTGTTCTATTTGATGTTACATTGGGGTCAAATTAGGAAGGAGATCAATTGCTCTAAGATTATCATGATCGCCAAATTCGACAATCCCATGGAATCAGCCCATTATAGGCCAACGGGGTTTGTAATACCTTGCTTCGGCTATTTACCAAAATCCTTGTTGCTAGACTTCAACCTCTTATGTTGGTTTTGGTGGGCCCATAGGAAATAAGCTTTGTTAAAGGTAGATGAATCCAGTATCAAGTTATTTTGTTTCAAGAGATCATGCGCTCCTTGAAGCGTGCAGAGTTTCTAGGTATGTGCCTCAAACTTGATATTGCAAAAGCATATGATACGGTCTCCTTGACGACAGATATTATGATTTGGAAGGGGTTGCATTTGAGATTTGTTGAATTATGTATTCAGATTGAAACTTCTGGAGCTTACTCTTTTGATGTTAATGGGCATCTTTGGGGGTTTTCCTCCCCTCAACGAGGATTAAGAAAAGCGGATCCATTGTCACCGTATCTTTTTATTATTGCCATGTATACTATGAATGACTGTTGCAGATCAGAAGGGGTTTGAGGACTTAGGATAGAAGGGGTGACATGTATAGCAGAACACTATGTTGACGATATGATCTTGTTCACTCAAGACGCTGTTCTGCAAGCTCATGCTATTACTAGAGCTTTGAATTGAATGGCCTGGGAAACTGGCTTAACAGTTAATTGGGAAAAATCTACAACACATTTTGTCTATATGGATGCCACAGTTAAAAGGCATATTTCTTGTACTTTGGGCATTCTATAGGGATCCTAGCAGGATACTTATTTGGGGATACCCATGTTTAATTGGCATAGAAAAGCTACCTAGATTTGCTTTATCCAACGGCTGTAGACGTGAGTCTAGCACTAGACTTGTTGTTTCCTTACAAGAAAAGGGAGAGTGATTCTGGTAGCATTGATCTTGACGTAATTGGAAGATATATAGCTTCGGTATGTATGTGATCAAGAGGGTGAACGAAATTATTCGTAAGTTCATTTAGTTGCGTTGCCTGTTTGGGGATGACTCTGGGAACAAGGTCTGCAAGTCCCTGCTACTTTTTTGCTCTACAATGATGTTGAGGAGATGGTGCAACACTTTATTCAATGTTGCAGGTTCATGCATGTTGTTTGGGTGGCAGCTGCATCGGGGCAGCAGTGTTGATTGGGTGATAGCTGTGATTGAGTGGCAGCTGTGTCTAGGTAGCAGTTGCGGTTGGGCAGTAGTCGCATTCGGGCAATAGTATTGGTTGAGCAGTAGCAGCTGTCTAGGCGGCAATTGTGACTGGCCTGCACTTAGATGGGGATTGTTGGGACGACACTATTCTTTGGATTTTGTGGAAGGCACATAATGTCTTCATTTTTTGGGACATGCCCATTCCTGCTCCTATCGTTATTTATTAGAATGCATTCAAATTGTGGTAGGAGGCAACGGTAGCCATGGGAAGCACTCCCACTTTTGAACCAAACTACTAGTTCTTCAGGAATAATTTGTAGCTCTGGATGTTGGTAAGGTGCATTGGATGGGAAGAACTCCTGGGACAGCTTGCTGGAGATCTGACCTTGCTAATGGTTCTTTCTTTTCAAGGTGGCATGAGGATTCTACCATTTTTTGCGGTGTGAGAATCAAACTTACTGAAAAAGGGATTGCAGAATATCTTGGCATTTTGGCCGAGGGGGAAATTGTTCTACCTTTGGGAAAGGGTTTGCAAGGTGCAACAAATTTTTTTTTGGGGCTGGTCCACAAAACCAACAGCGGCCAAGTGTTGAAATTGGCGTTGCTTGCCCTTTGGCAAGAGTCAGCAGAGCTTGTGAAGTGTTTCTTTGTTCAAACAGGAAACACTTGGAAGCTCTAGGGCACTCATTTTGCATTTCTTTGGTGTTTGCAGTTGGGGTGCCCTTTGAATCTTTCAAATTTTTTTCTGGTGGCATTGTATCCTAGTAGACGAGGGTGCCACCTTGGCTTGATCTTGGTGTTGTGGAATGCAGCAAAAAAATCATGGGAGTCACTGCATGCTAAGACTCTCCATGTCAGAAGTGTTTGCATGCATTGCCATCCATCTTTTGAAGGTGAGGTCTCTTCGTCTTCAGTTTTGTAGGATCAAGAGGAGTGATTGGTCACGGATCTGCAGTTGGTTGATGGTGAAGGTTCCGTTCCTCCATTGTGGCAAGACCAATTTTGATTGAGTGAGGAGTGGGTTCGTCAAGAGAGGCATAGGCAGTTTGAGGCTGATTTTCTCCATGTAGTTCAGGAAGCCAGAGCACAAGAGCAGGCACGTTGGGTAGTGGAACTCAGTCGACAGGAGGAGGTTTCTAAGGTTAGACTTCAAGTGGTTGAGTGCTAGTTATGAGAGATAGCCCTGCAGGAGCACCAGCAAATGGAGCTACAGGAAGCGGCCAGAAGGTGTGCATTGGAAGAGGAACTCAGGGAGTAGATTTGGGAGGATCTGCAATGTGATGAGTGTGAGCTTGCCTAGCACGCCAAGGCAGAAGAAGCCCAGTGAGCCAAGGTTGTCTGTGAAGAGGAGTAGCTGTTGTGGTGGTAGTTGGCTGCCCATGAAGCCAATACCAGGCGGTGGCTTCCGATGGGTCGTTGCCTTTATGAGGTCATGAACATCAGCTGCTGCATCCCCTAGGCTGGGCTCCAGAAACACATCAGAAAGTTTGCTGCAAAGTTTCACCCTGAATAAGGTGGTTCATGTTGAGGATCAGCAATTTTGTGAACAGTGGCACAAAGAGTTCCCGGAGGCTGCAATTTTTGTGGCTTTTGAGCACCTTCGGGAAGTTCTGGATGCTGTCCATTGCCGTGAAAGGGCAACTTGCATGTGCACCAGCATTCCGTTGTCTGAAATCTGATGTCTTTTCTCAGAATGGAGAAGGGATGCCCTGTTAGGGCTTCTGGTTCCTTAAGTAATGGTTTTGAGGATAATCAGAAGGACCTAGGAAGGGGTCAGGTTCTGTGGGAAAGTTTTTTCTTATCATTGGCATCATTGGGGCAGGGTGTTATTGGTCTTCTGTCTGTGTAGGGGTTCCTTCCTTCCTCATCTAGGGGGAGGACTGAGATTTACCTCTCTTTTGCTGTAATCGTTTCTTTTAATAGAATGCCTAATCATTTTACCAAAAAGAAAAAAAAAGAGAAAAAAAATCTGATTCTTGACACAGTTCATAAAAGGTAGTGGGAATAGAACAATGTTTTCTCCGTCCTAAAGCACTTTTAATCTCTGGAATTTCTTTAAATGTAAAGGCAGAAACATGGATAATTAAATACCAGCTATTCTTGCTGAGACCAACTTTACTTTTGTTTTCTTTTTAACATGCATATAACGCCTAGCACAGACCCTACAGGCACAGAAAAACTTCATAACCTGAGAAAACATAAACCAAGATGCAGCAACCATGAGATAAAAGACAGAAACCCAGATACAACAACCATGAGAAATAGTAGTCTCTAACTCAATCATCATTCTTGTCAAGGGTGTTAAAATCTGAGGTCAGAAACACGAGGACATGGATATCAACCATAGATTAGCAGTGATCTCATACCATAATCTGAAAGACAACTGGGCTTCAAAGAAGGTAACAGTAAAATTTAATGCTAAGGGTTAATCTTGGGTTTGGCATGCCTTGTTGCTTGTTTCATGACATAGCAATGAAGTTGGAAAACCCCCTCCACCCTCTCCAACCTCCTGCACAGTACTCAACCCCCCTCCAACCCCCTGCCCCCCCCAACCAAAACAGACCCCCTCCACCCCTGCCCCTCCACCTCCTCCCACAACCCACAACACCCCCACAGACTCCTCCTGAACCCCCCCGTCGCTATTACCCACCACCTCGAGAGAAACCGAAATCGAGCTCTCCCCCCGAGGCGAATGGGTTAATGTGGTGTGGGGGAGCTCCAAACCCCGTGGACACCAGGGACCAGAAACCGCACCCGAAGAACCTGGATGCAGCCCGGTGACGCGAAGCGGTGAAGGCCGACCCAAGTGGCCGAACGAGATTCGGGTCAGAGACAGGCAGACCCAACGGAACATCGACATGGGGCTTCAATAGATCCTCTGGGAGGTCTACCAGCGCCACACCCCCAGTCACCCATGAAGCTGTTCAATTGGAATTGCAGGGGACAGGGTACCCCCTACAAAAGAAATACCCTACGCAGAATTGTTCGTGATGAAGTTTGTGATACTGTTTGTCTCCAGGAGACCAAGCTGCAGGCAACGGAGTCGCACTTCCTCCAGTGGGAAGGTTGGACCACCCACATGCACCCCTGCTTGGGCCGAGCCAGTGGCCTCGCCATTTTGGCCCACCACGCCATGAATCTCATTGATGAATCGTAGTGGGCCATCACTATGCAGCTCCCCTCACAAGGGGTCTGGTTGACTAACTTTTACGGGGCACAGAACTGGGAGTAGCGGTTGCACGAGTTGACTAGGGTGGCGGCGCTGATTCCAGACCATCGCTTGTGGATAGTGATGGGGGACTTCAACCAACGCCTCCACCCTTGGGAGAAGTTTGGGGGGGCTGCCCCCCCTCCACAAGGGGTGCCTGAATTCCAAACTTTTCTGGCAACCTTCTCCCTGGTCGACCTCCCCATTGAGAACTGTCGTTTCACGTGGAGTAATCGAAGGAAAGGCCTGGACCGTGTCCTCACCTGTATTGATCAGGTTTCTGTCAGCACTGACCTACTCCTCCATTCCTCCGTCCATGTGTCGGGGCAGGAGAGGGTCACTTCAGACCATCGTTCGCTGACTTGTTTGATCGGGTTGGATAAACCCAGGGCCCCACGTTCGTTCCATTTCGAAGCTGCTTGGTTAGCCAAGCCGTTGCTGAGGCCGCTGGTGGAGGAGGTCTAGGCAGACTATTGGCCTGGCCAGGGGGACCCACGGAACTTCCTTAAGGAAGCCTTACTTCGGCTGAAGTGGGCCATCAGGGCCCTGCATGTGGATGATAAGTTCTCCTTTTGAACGGGCTTGCGGTCGCTCCGAGATCAGCTCGGGCAGATCCAGGCCCGGTAGGAAACAGGTGAGGGCCTGCACGCAGAGGAGCATCACATATTGCGTCAGCTTCAGTCCCTTGACCTGGAAGAGGAGACATACTAGCGGCAACGCTCCCGGGTCCGATGGATCAGGGAGGGGGACAGACAAACCAGGTTCTTCTTTGCCATGGCCAAGACATGTGGGGGAAGTCACCCACGTTGTCTCCGCAACCAAGACGGGGAGACAACTGATGACCCGTAGTGCATTGCACATGAGCTGACGCAATACTAGGGTGGGATTTGGGCCAAGCGCCCCACCAGGCCAATCTCGATCCACGTACTGCGAGTGCTAAGTGAGCACGACAATGTACGGCTGCTGGCCCCTTTCTCCTGGCAGGAACTCATGGCTACGATCAATAGCATGCCAGGAGGAAAAGCACCTGGTCCTGATGGCTGGAGTCTTGAATTTTTTAAGATGTTTCTAGATATTGTGGGACCCAATATGCTAGATGCGTTCAATCTCATGTTGGCCAGGAGGCATTGTGTGCATTCCGAAGCAATCTTCCGCCCTATCGAAGTATGCAATGTACTCATCCGGATCTTCTCTAAGCTGCTGGTGCATAGGCTTGTACTGTTCATGCCCAGGCTTGTGGGGATCAACTAGGCGGGCTTCGTGCAACGGTGGGCCATTCAGGAACAAATCCTCCTCATGCAGGAGGTGCTTCATTCCCTGCGGAATTCATGCTTCCCTGGGCTTTGCCTCAAGCTTGACATCACAAAGGCATACGACATGCTCAGCTGGGAGGCATTGCAATCCATTATGCACTTGAAGGGGTTCAATCCGCAGTTCATTTGACTATGCATTCACATGCAGTCCTCAGCCGGTTTCTCCTTTGATGTTGGG
>MNCI01010471.1:162761-176599 GCA_015680685.1 Gnetum montanum
CCCCAGGTCGGGGGCTGAGGCAAGGGGACCCACTCTCACCCCTCCTCTTCATCATTGCCATGGACCTAATGCAACACTACTGCAGCACATCCGGGGTGGATGGTTTGAACATTGCCGGGTGGCATGTCGGGCTGAACACTATGCGGACGATACAATGTTGCTTAGTAGGGTAGCGGTCTCGTAGGCACGTTGCATCAACATCGCTCTGTCCCGCTTGGCCACCGAGTTGGGGTTGGAAATCAATAGGACCAAATCTTCAGCCCACTTCATTAATGTGAATGAACAAGTTAAAAACCAGGTGATACAAGTTCTAAATATCCGACCAGGGACAAATAGTGACACATATATGGGCATCCCCCTCTTCAAGTGGGGCAGACCATGGCGTGGGGTCCACTGTTAGAAAAAATCGAAAGAAGAATGGGCCACTGGGTGAATAGATTCTTAAGCCGCAAGGGTTGCCTGCTGGTGGCTACAAGAATCCTCATGGCAATTGCTCGTTTCGTAGCTGTCGTTGCCACCCCCCCAACCACCATCATCAGTGCAGTTAACGCGCGGATCTGCAGCTTCATCTGGGAGGGGGGCAAAGGGGGGAGCAAGATCCATTTGGTCTGTTGGGAACGGGTGGCGCGCCCCCGAAATGCGGGTGGGCTTGGCATCACGTCATTCGAGGACGAGCTGATGTTGGGACAACAACGATTAGTGCTTTGATTTTCACGCCCACATAGAGAACCGATCCCGTGGATCCACATCATGAATGCTAAATATTTACATTGGGAAACGGGGACGCGGGACTCTAGGCCCTGGTAGGCGCTGTGCCGGCATGCACGTGCGATGTAGGCACTGGGGTGGGGGGGCCTCGAGCTGCGAGCCCTTCTGATTGCCAAATATCCTCGAATTGATGGTTGGTGGTGGGTTTGGCAAGGGCGGTTGCCCGAAAAAATGAAAATCTTTCTGTGGATTTTCAAACATGATGCGCTGCCAATACGTGCCCTATTGCGATGGTGCGGGATATTGAATAGCGACACGTGTCCTGCATGCGGCGTTGCTGCTGAAACGGCGTAGCATTTTGCGTTCGAATGTGCCTGCATGCATGCCACGTGGCATGCGGGGGCGGGGCCCCCCCCCCCCCCCCCCCGAGGCACCTCATGGGTGACTCTTGGGCCACGCTCCTTTTATGGGTAGCGTGGAAGGCATGAAATAACACTGTTTTCCGGCAGAAACAGTGCCCCCCTGCAGCGGCTGGTCTCCCAAGCTCTCAATGCGTGGAAGGAAATCGAGGCAACTATGGGAGTCACACCCACATTCAAGTCGGACTGCGCTGCGTTTCAGGAGGACGAGGTGCTCTGGCAGATGGTGACCCAATGCGGCTGGTCTGACCCTCTGCAACGGCTGGTCGGGGATCCAGATCTGGTAGACGACGTGTTCTTCTCCAACTGGGCCAACGATCGTACCTTTTTCCATGGCTGGGAGATCTTGATTACGAAGTCCTCGATTGCTAGCTCTTTGGGGGCCCCGATCGATGGAGAGATCATTCTGCCCTCCACCCACGGCCTCCAGGACCCTGAAATGTTCTTCGATGGGCCCGTTCCCCGAACCAGGAGTAGATAGGTACCCAGATCTTCCCTTCCCCATCTATGGGCCCGGGGCGTAGATCTGGTGGACCGATTTTTTGTCCAGTCTGGTAACGGCTCCAAATTGCAGGGCCTACACTTCGCTTTTCTACGTTGTCTTAAATTGGGTTGCCAGGTCAACCTCCCCTGCTTTTTTAAGGAGGCCCTTCGGCTCAAACGCCACGGCCGCCACTCTGGTTTAATTCTGGCTCTGTGGCGGGGGGCAGAGGGGGGGTAGCACCCGCCGTCCTTTGCACCCCCCCTGGTGGGGGGTCTCTCCGGAGCGCCCCCCCTTGGCTAGGCCACAGGACCCTACAGCGTTGATTGGGCAGGGGGGCGATTGGCCCTGTTGGGGGTCCACTGTTACGCGGGGTCGGAGGACCCAACGGGAGCGGCACGCATCCCCCCCCCCCCGCGAACGTCTTGACAGACTAGCTTCCGCCCCACCAGAGTCATCTGGCCAGGGGAACTGGAATGAGGAACTTCGGCTGGCCACACAGAGGGCGGTGGACAAGGCTCAGGAGGTGGAGAGGAAGGAATGGGAGGCCAAATGGAATGAAGCCCTCGCGCAAGCCCGGGCTGACTTGGAGGCCCAGGTCTTTGAGCGCAAGCAGGAAAGGGTGAGGCAGCAGGACCTCATGGCTGAAGCCGCCAGGGCTCGCCTCATTGACGAAATTAGAGCCCAAGTGCGGGAAGAATTGACCCAAGAGGAAGAGGCCAAGAGACGGCGTGAGCAGGCGGAGCGGGTGGAACAGGAACGGCTTCAGGAGGAGGAGGACCAACAACAGCGGCAGCTTGACCGCGCCCATGAGCACAACACCTGGCAATGGCTAAGAGGGGGGTGATGCCCGTACCTCATTCTTGGCATCAACTGTGAGAGCTCTTGGGCTGAGCTCAGACGACATATCCATCGAACCTCGGCGCGCTACCACCCGGATGCAGGGGCTTCATAGGCGGATAGGAGCTGATGGGAGTTGGCCATGCAAGGCATCTAGCAGGCTGCCAGCTTCATGGACACGGAGGATCATCGGAACACTTTGGATATCCTCCACGAACTGGAGCACCCCGACTGCGCATGCCGATGACTGTCGATGAACCCTTAGGGGGTTGTTGGGCCTGGGTGGTGGGGGACGCTTGCCCCCCTCTACTGGGTCGATGCCCCCTGGTCTTCTCCACTATTCTGCCCCCGGCTGTTTTTGTTCTGTCATGGGAGCTGTATTGATTAACTTGGGGATCCTCCCCTCTCATGGAGGGGCCATTCATGATGGCCCACCACTTGTAATCTCTTGTACCATATTTGAGTTTCTCGGTAATATAATCTTGACTACTTTCTCAAAAAAAAAAAAAAAAAGGGGATTTGAGACATTGCAATGGTATTCCGAGGCTGTGCAGAGGATTTGAGGCTTTCCAAAGGGTTTTTTGAGGCTATCTAAAGGGTCTTCTGAGGCTGTGCAGAAGATTTGAGGCTTTGCACAGGGTTTTTCAAGGATGTGTAGAGGGTTTTCTACAGCTTTGTAGAGGGGTTTTCAAGGCTATGTACAGTATTTGAGGCTTTGCAAAAGGTTTTCTGAGGCTATGAAAAGGGTGAAAATTTGAGGCTGTGTAGAGGGTTTTCTGAGGATGTGTAGAGAGTTTTTCAAGGCTGTGCAGAGGATCTTAGGATTTGTAAAGGGTTTTCTAAGGCTGTGCAAAGGGTTAGATATCATATTAACAATTACTACAGTTCACTTTTAACTTCAGATCTGAGCAAAAATGAAGGATGTGCAAATGAATATTAGAAATGTACATTTATGTTATGATTATTTTTTAAATAATGTTTTGACCTCTGATTTTGTTTTATGTTATTTATGGAATGAATCTTTTTATTCTGTAAAATAATGGTCAAGGATGTTTTACTACACGATCTTTAAGAGTTGTGGATCCATTGATATAATGCTATTTACTGAATCACATCCAAATTAGGATTGGTTCTATTTGACTTTCTGGCATTATATAATGCTGCAGTTAACTGTTTATCAAAGTTACGTATGCTATTTTATCACAATCTTTTTTGTAATTGACAATGAACTATTTATTTTGTTTCTTTTCCTTTTAAAATTTGTATTCCAATGCTGTTGATTATGTCACAATTGGTGCATGATATTTATATTGTAACAGGTAGTTAGGCTGTACAAGAATGCTGAGGATGCTGAAATTGATTTCCTGGTATGTTTCTGTATGAAATATACGCTTTTTAACGTGATTTTTCTTTTGCCATTTGAATTTGTAGAGTGCAGAAAGGCAGTATATTTCCTTACCATAATCGTTGAATATGTTTTTTGTAATGCTGCAATCGTAGTCCTTGATTTAGTAAGAAAATTTAAAATTAGAATGATGATAATCCAATGTATTGTGGAATCTTTAATGTATGTTTTCATCTTGTTTGATGTTCTAGACATTTTTAACAAAATTCGAAAAAGTTAGAAATATTCTTTTCTAATGTGGAATGTTTACATAATTTTATCCTTAATTATCATTTTTATTTCTAGAAGTCCTCTTACTTCTTGAAATTATGTAATTGTGCCTAAAATCTGTATTTTCAATCTTTGTAGCAATAATACCAAAATGTGATTTGTACACACATGTTAAGCGGTTGGTTACTTATCTGGGAATTTGTGTTTTTAATTAAAGAAGGTGGATTATTTGGTGCTTAACATCCACCTCACCAAACTTTATCATGCCTCTATTTGCAAGTAAATCTTGGTTCTTACTATTACTACGAAAGCTAGAGCTTGAGGAAAGGCTTGAAAAGAAATCTTTCAAAATAGAACCTTTCTTATGTGATATCATTCTTTTTGTTGTTCCCTTCTACGTTTCAACTCATGAATGGGCTATGCGAATTCAGCCCAATTGGCCTGTTGCGTATAACTTGAATTTAGGATGATGCACCATTTTTCTATGGTTCTTTTTTCTAAAAAGCTTTTCCTAGGGTAAATTTGTGAACTTTTTTTTGGAGAAAGGTTAGGCTTATATTAAGTGAAAACAAAAATATATGTACAAGCTAGATGTAGGGAGGAGAAGAGCCCGTGGCCTCTTCTTTAGCTCTTCTTTTTTGTTCTTGCTCCTCCTTGAGCAGGTCTTTGCGGATCTAAAAACATAAGGCATCTTCGAGCTTACTTTTGATGATAGCTTCCGTTAGCTCCCGTTGGTACATGGCCTCCTTGCTCGCCTCCTGTTGGTGCTGCTCCTCTTGCTTAGCCCACTCCTTGCACTGCTGTTCCATCTTTTGCTACAGCTGTTCTTGTGTGGCATGTTCTTCTACCCGCACCCTCTCCTCGATCTTAGCTATGGCCTTAAGTAGGTCCTCTGCATATCTGTGTTGAAGCTCTCGATGGAGAGCTTCTATGGCGTGCAAGATTTGCTCATTCACGTAGACTTACAGATTGGTCACAGAGCCCAACTAGTTTGTGCTTGACCCCTTTGTTGCAGTGCCCCCCACCCTGTTGTGAGGCCTTTGGCCAAGGAAAAAGTGCCATCAAAGAACCGGTGCCATTCATAAATCACCATGAATTGTGGTGGCCTAGCAAACAGAAGGGCCACAGGTTGCATGGCCTTCCATAGGGCCAAAATGAGACCCAAGTGGCACCCCTTGCATGCTTTGCATAAGTAAGCAAGCAAAAACTTGGGGATGTTAACTCAGCAAGCGAGTCTTAAACATTACATGAAGGTGAAATGTGTGCCCTAAAGCCTCTAGACGTTGTCGGATTAGATGAAGTGGTTTAGGACTTACCCCAATTTATCTGCAATCCCAGTTCATGACTTGTTTTAGTGCAGCAGCTTCATGAATGGTGGCTTTTGTGGTGATAATGGTGTTGTTGCTATAATGACTTGCAATACATGTGACTCCTTCAACCAAGAGTGCATGGATGCCCTCACTTTGCAATAGTCATTCATCAAGTCCATTTCTTTTGTGAATAAATAAGGGTGAGAGGATCTTCTTGCTTGAGCGCCCATTGAGGAAGAAAAGCCTCTGAGTTGACCATTAAAATCAACAAGCCTCTTATCATAGCCTTTTGCCAACATGATATGTTTTAATGTTGACCATTCAAATGAGTCATATGCTTTGGCAATATGAAATTTAATAAACATACTTGGAAAGGAGGCTTGTTGTGTGGAGTGCATGATTTTCTGAAGAATAAGGATCTGATCGTTAATAGAGCTTCCTTTAACAAAGCCTGCCTCCTGTATCCAATTAGAGAAAGCTTCAATGGTTCCATTCGCTTCACAAGCACCTTAGTAATGATCCTAAGAAGGGTCTTCCAAACCCCAATAGGTCTAAAATCAGAAGCAAGCTTTGGGTTGTTGACCATTGGGATCAAAACAATTCTAGAACAATTGAGCTCAGTGCGTACTTGCTCCTTTTGGAGCATCAAATTAAAAGCGTTTGTCAAGTTATCACTAAGATCATCAAAGAATTCTTTAAAAAATTTAATTGGCCTGCCATGTTTCCCTAGAGCCCTCCCAACATTCATGGTGAAGATTGCATCAGCAATTTCAGACTTGGTAATAGGGGCGAGGAGTCGCTTATTGTTTTGTGTAGAAACTACCTGCTTGATCTGGACAGAAGTTGGGGAGGAAACTCCCTTGACCAAATATGCTTCCAATATTCTTCAATGGCCCTAGCAATCCTGGCTTCGTCCTAAGTAGTTTCATTCCCCACCTGGAAAAAGTGGATCCTCCTAGTATTCTGGTGGGCTTTAGTTATGACAACGAAAAATTTAGTGTTCCTCTCCCCCTCTTGGAGCCACTGCACTCATGTTCTTTTCTTCTAGTACAGCTCTTCCTCCTAATATAATAGCTGTAGTTTCTCTAGAGTCTGCACTTCCGCTTGAAACAAGTCATCCCCTCCCTCCTAGAGATCTTCAATATACGTAAGTTCGTGTAGTACTCTCTGTTTTTGATATTTAAAACCAAACTTCCTTACGGTGAGATTTCACCTTGCGTTTATCCCAGCAATGCCTTGCTTGAGGAAATCTCTTGGATCTTTATAGTTAGGATACTTTCCTCCCAAATCTCTTGGATCTTTATAGTTAGGATACTTTCCTCCCAAATCTCTTGAACGTGATCAGGGAAATTTTGATGCCTCATGTGGCACATTGCAATGTTGAGCAGACCTCACAGATTTCCTGAAATCCACCAACATTCATGATAGGACCAAGTAATTCATGATAGGATTTACATGGATAGACAAAATAATAAGTGTAAAGTCAATGAAAACTATGGCTTGAAATCATTAGTAATTACAGTAAAAGAACAATTGGAAAAAAGTAGCAACCGGAGATTGACATAAAAAAAAAAAAAACGTAACATTTGCATAATGGAAATAAAGAATTAACAAAGACTCACAAACTGGAAGAAATGAAAAGATCATGATGGAGTAGCTTAAAATGAGAAAGCATCATGCAATGGAAACTTTAGATACAACTTGATACTACGAGCAAAACTAAACTTCAAATGTTGGTTGATGCCTTCCAAGACGTATTAATATGTTGAAGCTGCAAACCTTTGCTAGAAGTTGAGTTGGGCCACAAATCTTTGAATATAAATGTTTTGAGCAAATGGTGGTATGTGGTAACAGCTATGGCTAGAGGGCTTTTTCTATAGAGATGTGCTAAGGTTAAGGCAGGGGTAACTTTGGTTTAACATCGGTCTTTTTGACAACCATGGCTTATATAGAAAATTAAACTAAGTACATTTCATTGTGGCATTAAAAAAACTTACATTCTAAAAACTCAATGTTGTAACAAAGGATGTAAACTATCAAACCAATCCCAACATCTTTTTTTTAAAAGAAAACTAAATCAAGAGAAATCATAAATAAACAAGAAAAGAATGTTGGACCTAACAAGGGGTCTTGTTGATATAAGCCTTTGGAGGAGAAAGAATCTTTTGTGGCCTCATTTAGGTGAATGGAGAAACTTGTTATCTTCTATATGCCCAAATTTTTTTTTAACAAAATGGCCATTGAAACCTTGCTTAGTTTGGCATGATAATTCTTGGTAGAATTTGTGCAATTTGACTAGCACCTTGACAGACTTTTGAGGATAACATTGCAAACTCCTTTTTGTCAAAAGTCCTTTGGTTTATTTAGTTAATTGTTGCCTTTTATTTAGTGAAAAGTCATCAGAAAGAAGCTGATGACGGGTGGGTTTTTGTTGGGCCTAAAAGGAGGGTTTTGTTGCTCCTTTGGAGGTGCCACATTTGGCCCCTCCACCCCCATTCCTCACCATCCCCTAGCTCCAATACCAGCTATGGGGCCTTTTTTTTTTCCTAGGTGGGGAGTGGGGGGTGGTGGGGGCAGGGTCTGGGGTAGTGGGGTAGTTCAGGGAATTGTTTCTCCTTGTTTATGGATTTTCTGGGTGAAGATGGAACACCTCCTACCACCCCCTTTGATTTGACTTTTCAAGTTTTGCCTTTGGGGGATTGGGTGTTAGCGGAACAGGGGTCCTCTAGACTATCACTGCAACCAATGTTTCAGCCTCTAGGTAGAGGAGATCATGGTTTCACTATGACCACCAAGCCAAAGAAGACAGGTAGGCCAACATGGCTAGAAATGCAATTGAAGAAAACATAGAAAGAAATTGATTTGGGGACCTAGACGACCCTAAAAGTGATTTACAAGCAAAGGTCTACTAGTAGACCATGAATATCCTATCATAGAATTGTAGGGGACAAGGTACTCCCTATAAAAGAAGTATCTTGAAAGGATTGATGCAAGTAGGGAGGTTCGATGTTGTGTCCCTATAGGAGAGCAAGCTTCAAACGATGCAATGATAGATTTTAGAATGGCAAGGGTGGAATGCAATTTTTTTGGATTCGCAGGGCAAGATAGGGGATTGGCAACCATAGCTAAGGTCCCTATGCACCTATTGGATTATTCCTAGTGGAGCATTACCATCTTCATGCCCTTGTAGAGTTTGTGGCTAACCAATTTTCGTGGGCCATAGGAACTGGAAGCTAGATTGGCTGAGTTACATAGGATTGCAAGAAAAATCCCCGACAAAATGTCTTGGATCCTCATTGGAGATTTCAATCAGCAGTTGTTTCCTTGGGAAAAAACTAGGGGAGATCCAATCCTACCTCCAAGAACTCAAGAATCCATGATATATCTTCAAAATTTTGAACTTATTGACGTGGAGGTGAAAGGATGCTAGTACACCTGGAGCAGTAGAAGAAAAGGGAGAGAGCAAGTTATGACTAAGATTGATAGAGTCAAGGCTAGTTTGGCACTGATGTTGGTTCATGAGATGCAAGTGGTTGGGTTTGAGTGAAGGGTTTATGATCATAGGGTGCTTCTCTGCTCTATCCACATGTTTGAAAAGCTTGGATCATGCCCGTTTAGACTCGAAAGATCTTGGCTGAACTAGGCTTGGTGTGCAAGCTTGTCTATGAGGTCTGGGAGGGGTACTTGACATAGATGGACCCTAGAGACTTTCTTAAAGCCGGATTGACTACTTTCAAAAAGAAGATTCAAGAAAAGCATAATGGAGAGAAGTATGATTTCAAAGAATACAAGGATGATTTAAAAGAATGCTTGCTTGAAATACAAAATAACCAGGAGCTGGGACAATCCTTAGATGAGGAAGATCATGATATCCTCCTCCAGTTACAAGGAGGAGGAAGAAGAGCAATCTTGAAAGGAACAGGCTCGGACAACATGGTTAAGGGATGGAGGCAGAAACACTAGATTCTTTTTTGTTACAGCCAAGGTCAACAAGGAAGCCAACAAAATTCATAGCATCATGTAGGGGGACCACATGGTGCATGATGAACATGCCATTTCCATTGCTATGCAACAATAGTGGTCTAGGGAAGATTCCTCCACTAGTTCCATCCACATCAACAAGATTATTCAGCCCCATTAGTGGCTTCTGGCACCAATCACCAAGCAAGAGATTTTTGAGGCTCTTAGACCTATGTGGCCTAATAGGGCCCCAAGGCCAGATGGAGGGCTAGTGGAAATTTTTAGGCACTTTTTGGATATCCTTGGCGAAAACATTGTTGATGCCTTTAATCTTATGCTTAAATGGGGACATGTTTGGCATGAACGAAACTGTTCTAGAATTGTCCTGGTTCCAAAAGTTGCCAACCCTACTAAATCAACCCACTTTAGACCAATAGGGATCTATAATATGTTGCTTAGGCTCTTCATTAAGGTTCTCTTGGCCAGACTACAACGACTGATGCCATCTCTGGTGGGTCTCCAACAAACTCGAATTATCAAGGGTAGGTATATTTAGGATCAAATTCTTTTATTGCAAGAGATCATGCACTCTATACAAAAAGCGAAATTCCTAGGTATATGTCTTAAACTTGATATTGCTAAGGCCTATGATACAATCTATTGGGCTTGACTTGAGGATATTATGCTAAGGAAAGGGCTTTATCCAAAGTTTGTCGAATTGTGCAGCCAAATTCAGTTGTCAAGGGCCTACTCTTTTGATAGTAATATATAATTGTGGGGATTTCCCTCCCCAAGCTGTGGCTTAAGAGAGGGAGACCCCTCGTCTCCCTATCTTTTCATTATCACTATGGATATTATGAATACATATTGCAGGATTGAAGGCATTCATGGTCTGAACATTGAGGGGGTCACATGTATTGCTGAACATTATGTCAATGATACGATCCTTGTTACCTGGGTAGCTATACCACAAGCAGAAGTGGTGTCTAGAGAGATCGGGCTCACAGTCAACTATGGAAAGTCAACAACTCATTTTTTTTTGCATTGACATAACAGTTCAAGAACGGATACGTCAGAACCTAGGAATCTTGCAAGGCTCTTTACAAGATGCCTACCTGGGAGGGCCCATGTTTGCATGGCACCACAAAGATACTTGGATCTGCTTGATACAAAGAATACAAACCAAAGTGCAGCATTGGACTTGCCACTTTCTAACCAGAAGGGGGAGAATTCTTCTAGCTTCAGCAGGCTTGTTAGTTATTGGGAGATACATGGCTTTGGTTATTGTTCCTCCAAAAGGGGGTCATCACCAAAATTGACTCAATCATCCACAACTTTGTTTGGTTTGGAGGCAAAGGGGGTGAGTGTATGCACCTAGTGTGTTGGGACAAGGTGGTGAGGCCTCAATTTTTTGGGGGCATGGACGTTATGGGTTTCCATGATGTTGTCACAATGGGCTATCAAATGCTCGTTAACCACTTGTTACATGACGAATCATGAAGACATTGGGTTGCGATACTTAGACGAAAATATATTCCTTGGCATGTGAGTTCCCAAGACTTCCACCTTTGGCACAATCTTTGTGTGGTCACTCAACAATTGGAGTAAATGGGATTGCTATGCACCCAACCATGCGGCTTTATGCATCGTAAATATCTTGCAATCCAAGGATGGAAGCAAATTTGATGTGGTTGCTTGCCCAAGAAAATTAAATGTTTTTTATGGCTCATTACTTAGGGGGCGTTGCTGGTACGAGCTTTGCTCTAGGAGCACGACCTCCCTATAGATAACATGTGACCTCTACCATGGTGTAGTTGAAATCACACAACACTTCACCTTTTTGTTGTCCTTTACATGTTCGGTTTGGGCGGCCTTGATAGTAACACCGTAGTTGTGCAAAGATTCTCTTGTCAGGGAGATTCTCTAGATGCTTTGGCGGTCCAAGAATGAATATATCTTTCAAACTATGCCTCTACCTTTGCTTGCAAATATTACACTTCGTGCATCATGGCTCTGGTGGGAGGCCATAGCTACCATGTGGTTCATGCCTAATTTTGAAATGGATTGCAATAGCTTCAGGATTAACCAACTTCTCCAGGGGTTGGTGGTACAGATGGACTGGGAGGACCTGCTCCCCCTCTTGGCTGAGGAACCATACCTCACTAATGCATCTTTCTTTTCACACTAGTGTGGTGATTTTACCACTTTTAGGGGAGACTGCATCTAGCTCACTAAGGCATCTATGAGGTTCTAACACAAGTCTTCAAAATAATGTTGGAAGAACTCAGCAAGCCAATTGTCTGAGCCTAATGCTTTGTTGTTCTTCATGAACTTGATAGCCTCTCACTCTTCGTGTTGTTGGACAAGTTTGATGAGGGTGTCATTATCACCTTTGGTGACAAACTTTTGTATATGGACAAAGATGGGGGTTTTGTTCTTCTCCGTCCCGAGCCTCATAATAATTCTCATAATATTCCCTAATGTCATCTTCTACATATAGGATTTGATCTTAGCCCGTAATTGAAGGGATAAAGTTTGAAGCAGTGTACAGTCTCACAATATGAAAGAATAATTTGGTATGTTTGTCTCCTCCTTGAGTCATCTTATTCTAGATCACTATCTCCAATATATTACTTCATCTTGGGCTAGTTGTTGTAGTTCTTGGAGGACAAGAAGTTCTTTCCATGTGTCAAAACTCTGTTCTGCCTTTATTGTATTGTTTGAAGTTTTGCTAGGGCCTTACGCCTTTGAACTTGAAGGCAATTTTGTCTTGCAATTTTCATATCTTGATGAATCTTTTGAGCCTCCTCAAGCTATTAGTGAGGAAATCCCTAAGGTGTTGGAGGCCATCATATTCGCTCTAGATTTCCCTAACCTTTGACATGATGGTGTTATGTGTAGCCAAAATCGGTCCAAGCAAAAGGAGTGTTGAGGGGATCTGGAAGAAACGTGAGCAAGATCGGTACATGGTCAACAACAATCCGAAGGAGGCTTTTGAGCATGGGGTTTCTATCTTTTATGAGGGAAGATGTCATCCATACTCCATCAGTCCTGGTTAAGACCTATGGCCTTTCTAATCTCTTGTTAGACCATGTATATTTACAGCCCTTGATAAGGAGGTCTTCCAATCCATAGTAATGCAAGAATTAAAACATTCCTTTAGCTCCTTCCATGGTAGCTCCCTTTCCTTAGAGTTTTTCTCAAGGGAAGAGTCACCAGTTAAAATCTCCCTCAATAATCCATTTTGCTGATTTAGGAATGTCTTGCACCATCTCCCTTAACAAATTAAGCTTATGGTTTGGGTCTTGAGGGTTGTAAAAGTTCATGATCCATAACTATGTATCAAGCAGGGAAAATATGATGTAGCACATGATAGAACTAATTGCATTAAGAGGAAACTTACTAATGACAGCCATTGTTTTTTTTTTTTTGAGAAAGTGTTCGGGATTCTATGACAGAAAATAGCGAAAATATGTTACAAGAGATTACAATAGGGGGGTCACCAGCGGTGGCCGCACCGAGGGGGAAGGATCCCCCGATCGCTCACAGCATCTCACCCAGGCCACCAGGCCGAGGGTAGAGAGCCACGAGAAAAAATCAAAAAGCACCAATCACCAGAGAGGGGGGGGGGGTGCCCCCCCACTCGGAAAACAAAACTGGGAGAGGGGGGGGGGGGGCGCCCCCCCACCCGAAAGACAAAAATGGGGGAGGAGAGGGGGGGCGCCCCCCGGAAGGCAGAACGGGGGCGCCCCACGAAGACCTTTTTACAAAGCGGGGGTGGGGGGGGGTGCCCCCCCAAGAAAACTCTAGGGGGGTGCCCCCCCAAGAAAACTCTAGGGGGGTGGGGTGCCAAACTCCACCCACCCCAAGAAAACTCCACCCACCCCTTAGGGGTTCGTAGGAAGCTGCCTGCAAGCACAGTCGGGGCGAACCAGCTCATGCAGAAGGTTGAGAGTATTCCAGTGTTCCTCTGTGTCCATGAAGCTGGCTGCTTGCTGGATCCCCTGCATGGCCGCCTGTTGTCTGTTTCTATCCTCATGGGAGGTGCCGGCATTGGGGTGGCAGTGCGCCGAGGTTCGACGGATGTATCTACAAAGTTCACCCCATGAACTCTCGCAACTGATACCTAACGTAAGGTACGACCATCGTCCCCCCCGTAACCACTGTCTGGCGTTATGCTCGTGGGCACGGTCCATCTGCTGCTGTCTTTGCTCTTCCTCCTCCAACAGCCGGGCCTGCTCCTCCTGCTCTGCCTGCTGTCTCTGTCTCCGGGTTTCATCCTCCTGCGCGAGCTCCTCCAGCACCTGGGCTCTGATTTCATCGATGAGCCGCACCTTGGCAGCGTCTACCATAATGTCCTGCTGTCTAGCCCGTTCTTGCTCCCTCGCCTGGAACTGGGCCTCTAACTCGCGGCGGGCTTGGGCGAGGGCCTCCTTCCACTTCGCCTCCCACTCCTTTCTTTCCGCCTCTCTGGCTTCCTCCACCACCCTTTTTCGTTGTTCCTC
>MNCI01010471.1:176620-223267 GCA_015680685.1 Gnetum montanum
GCTGCCCCCCTCCACAGAGCCAGAATCACTCCCGAGTGATGACCCCGCCGCTTGAGGCGAAGGGCTTCCTTAAAATAGCGGGGGAGGTTGACCTGGTAGCCCGTTTTGAGGCAACAGAGAAAGGTGAAGTGCAGGCCTTGTAGATTGGATCCGTTGCCGAACTGGACAAAGAACCTATCGACCAGGTCCACACCACACGCCCAAAGGCGGGGGAGGGTAGATCTAGGCACCTGCCTGCTCTTCGTCCTGGGGATAGGCCCGTCAAAGAATAGCTTCGCGTCCTGGAGGCTGTGGGTGGAGGGTAAGATGGTCTCCCCAGCGATGGGGGCCCCCAGACAGCTGGCAATCGCTGCCTCCGTTACCCAGATCTCCCACCCCCGGAAGAAGGTACGATCGTTGACCCAGTTGGAGAAGAAAGCATTGTCGGCCAAATCTGGGTCCCCCACCAGTGGCTGAGAAGGAATAGAAAGAACAGCCATTGTTGTTGGTTGATGCTGAGAAGGAATAGAAAGAACATGCAACCCATTCCACCTAATGTCATTATTTTCTTTGGCATGTAACTTTTCCTCCTGCAATATTAATGTTTGATCTCCCTAGTACTGGGCGTGGGAGTGAATGGTGTTATAATCAGATCTGAAAACACACTACAAATTCTCTAGGGAAATTATTAGAACCCTATAGATCTGAATAAATCATTAGAGGCAAAATATTGCGCTGTAGCAGGTCAAGAAACACTATAAATCACTCTCAAAACGTTCTAATCTCTAGCAAACATTTGCTGTGATAACAAAATGAAAGCAGAATGAAAACAGTAAAAATAGCACAAGAACACAGAGAGTTATGTTGTTCGGGCCCTTTTTACCCTAGTTCCACAACAATGCTGATCTGCCTTCTATTCTTTCTATTCTTCTCAAATCTTTAGCACACAAGCCTTCCTTGTAACTTTTCCAAACACCCAATTTGTTATTCCAACAGATCTCAGATCAACACCAACAAGACTCACGTCTCCAAGGTAAAACCTTGATACAATGCTTTCACTTCAAAGCACACCTTAAAGGCTACCCCAAGCCTTCTATTTATGAAAAAACATGAGGACCAAACCCCAATTCTAATACATGTGGGATAAAACACATCCCCACATCAAATGCAACATAAAAGGAAATACAACAATTAATGTATTTGTCTTCATTTTTTCAACAAATGGAATGTCTTTTACAGAGCTTCCTAGTCCCTTGCAGTTCCATAAAATAAGCTTCGCTCTTTCAAAGGATTCCAGTTATTGTGAGCTAAATGCTTTAGAGTTCTTTATGTTCCTGGTGCTATGCCATCAAGTGCCTGATTGACTCTTAGTTAGCAGGATGAGGGTCTGCCTTGTCTCTTTGGAATGTCTATCATATGAGGGTTTGCACCCCTCCCTCCCTCACCCCACCTTGTGCACAGAAGGGGGGATGGGGGAAGATCATATATCTAGTCCCAATAACTTATAAATAGCTGTGTTGGAAATTGCCATTTGTGACAATGCCAGTTTGCCACTTCACTTCCACATTTGCATCATGTCTGTCAATCATTCACCTATCCATCCACCTATAACTTTTTCAATGTACAGCTTATTAAAATTAAAATACATTTTCAATCTGCAGCGTTGTTCTTTTGTTGCCTTTTTCTAATATACAGTTTATTAAAAATAAAATACATTCTCAGTCAGGAGTGCTGTTGTTCGATTGCCGCTCTGTCCTCATGCTTGGAAGATGAAGTCCATGTTTTTTTATTGAAATTCACATTAAAAGACGAAGTCCATGTTTATTTTTGAAATTCATGTTAAAAAAATTGAAATTAGTAATTTATGGCTCACCATTCCATCTGAGAAATAAAGATAAATGCAATGTTGAAAAGGAAAGGATAGAAATGTTTACTGTTGAATCCAGAGAATTGATGTGAGATACATGATGCAAAACTAATATTTAATTGCTGATTCGGAAAGAATCCACAAGACAGCTGAACAGGATGCCTATGCTTAGAAGACCAAGTTCATTAACAACTGCACCTAGTGTGCCATGTACCATGAGCAGTACATCCACTATACATGAAAAAACAAAGAGTTCAGTATAGAGGACTATTTTTTTGCAACTATATCAGCAGAACCTTCATGGCTTTCTTTGTGTTGGCGCCATTTGAGAATTTTGAGGATCTTCAAAAATTTGATTGGCCCAGTCCCTAAGCTCTTGTTATGAATTCTTTCTTTGTCTACGCTAGCAGATGGAGAAAATGTAAAATATCATATTTAAGAGCAGAAAATGCAGAATGTTGTCTTTAAGGGAAAGCCCTTCTTGTTAATTGCTGATGCCCTGATTTTGTACCTATGAATTCCTAAGTTAAAAAAAAAAATATAGGAATCCTATTTGAGCTTGTTAGATCAGTAAAAATCCATGAAAATCAAGAATAGATGAAAGTAAAAAGATAGTCAAAGATAGAAAATTGGATTTGCATTAGTTGTAGTTTGGATCTTGATGGTTTGTTTTGCCATTTACAATCATTCACCATTATTGTGTTTGACTAGTACAGCAGGATTTTGAGAGTAGAATGATCCACCTCAAGAATGCAGCATGGCAATTCAAGAATGACATTGCCGATTGAGAATGGGTTATGTTTTATTTTTAATGGACCGTATACTGGAAAGTTATAGGTGCATAATTGATGGGTGGATGCGTTATGTGGATGTGGGTGCATGGATCGATGGATTGGTGGGGTGGGTGGATGCATGATGTGGATGTGGGTGCATTGATGGATGGATTGGTAGGTGGATGGATGCATGGTGTGGATGTGGGTGCATCAATTGATGGGTGGGTGGGTGGGTGGATGTGTGATGTGGATGTAGGTGCATCGATGGATGGATGAGTGGGTGGTTGGAGGCATGATGTGGATGTATGAGTGAAGCTACACACTAGCATTATCAGACACACCACTTTCCAAGTGAACTATTTATGAGGTATTACAACCAGATATATGATAGTCTGGGATGAGGGGCAGCGACAGTGGGGAGATATTGACAACTGCTTGGTCTATGTCTTCCATATTGGAAACTTGGCAATTTAGTTGCTTTGCAAGTAGTGCCTCCTTTGGAGGTATTTGTGTTTTCCTCTCTTGGGTAGGTAGAGGATGTGTTTGTTGGACTTCTTGAAAGGTGAAGATAGGGCTTGACAAAGAATTCATTTACTTGGGATCTGGGGATTGCTAGACTGTATGTGTTGAGCTTCTTTTTGTTGATTGTAGAGGCCATTGTGGCTGCCTTATGTTCAGGATTACTTTGTGGGTCTTTCCTGCTGGTCTCATCACATGCTTCTTAGCTTTGCGGTCTAGGAGCTGATGTTCTGACTTTCCATACTACCCGTAGCCTTTGTGAGAAGTAGGATTAGATTGACCTTGTCCTTGTTGGGTGTTTTCTTACTCAACTTCTTTTTTCCTTGTTTTGACAGTTTGTAATTTGTGGCTAGGACACCTGCAGTGATTGCTTGTAAGGATCTTTTCGGGACAGAATTGTGTAATATGGAATCTAGTACTGCATGTAGCACGTGGGGTTTGAACATTTTCATATTCCATCTAGAGGAAAAGGGCAATATCCTTTTTATCTTCTTCAGATGGGTTTTCTGTTATGTCTTTTGATTTTGACCTAAGCATGTAGGCTTTATACGTTTCCCAATCAGTATAATCTAAATCAGGATATTTAGTTTCCTCAACAGAAAAGCTATTCAATAAATCTTCTACCTCATTTTCTTTTTCTACAGAAGGTATTTTAGTAGCAGGAATATTCTTGAGAAAATGATATTTGCTATCGCAGGAGCTTTCATCAAAAAATTCCCTAAGAGGAATATGGTCTGGAATAGGTTCTTCTGCTTATTACCAGAAGCTATTCCACCAATGCAATTTGTAATAGTTATGATGATGAAACAGTCCATTGTGATTACATCTTAGACAGTGAATCCAAATCTTTTGGTTAGCTTATATGCGTCGAAGGTAACATTATGTTGGTCTAAATTTACATGTCCCTTTGTTACATTATGTGGTCTCTTTATTAAAAGTGGGGTCAATTTGTTTTTAGGGTTTTAACCCACATAACTTTAATAGAAGGCTACATAGGGGCAGGTGTACAATTCCAAGGTGGAGGGGCTTCATTTATCAGTGTGTGCACATGCTGTACATACTGCTGTAAACTATTGGTTGGTTTTGAAGGTTTTTTATGTGATCTGTAATTCTGGAATGCAGTTTGGATCATGAGTCATTTTCTCATTCCAGAGATTCTAGGTTATGGATTACTTGTAATCATGAACTAGAATATTCTGGAACTGTAATAAGGAAAGAACATAAAAAGAACTCAGATTTCTAACAATTTTCTAAAATACCTGTAATTTCCGTTCACAAAATATTATGAATTATCCATAGTCACTTGGAATTGTTTGGAATCATGAACCAAAGTTGTCTGGAAATAGAATCATAAGTTCCACTGTGATCCAGACAATGTTATGATTCCATAGAACTGGAATTGTGATTCTGATCTGCACTTAATACTTATGGTGTGATCTAGCTTGAAGCTGAAGGTATGGCTGATGTTTTCTTTTAAAAGTAGTAAGGAAGATTTTTTTTTTTTGTGCTCATCTTTCTTGCATTCCGTTTGCTGTTTTATACTATTTGCATTTCCTATGTTATTTTTTTTGCTAATACTGTGCATTTCTGTTAACATTACATTGATGTATTGGGGCAAAAGTTGAATGAAACAATCCACAGTGAAATATTTATGTTCTAGGAATCTAGTCTCACTTTTGACATGTTGTTACCAATTTGAATGTGACATTTCAGGTTGGCCCTATTCCAATAGATGATGGTTTAGGAAAGGAGATTGTGACTCGCTTTGCTACAGAGATATCTTCGAATGGAGAATTTTTTACTGATTCTAATGGTCGAGATTTCTTAAAAAGAGTAAGCTTCTAATCTTAGTTTCAATTTGAATATGTTATGTAATGGTTACATGTCTTAGTTTTCCACCTTGCCTTTTTAATTTTAGAATCGGACTTATTGCACCATTGAATATATTTACTCTATAAAATTGATATAATTAAGACTATACTTATGAAGATTGGATTGGATTGGATCACAAATTGTTTTTTTAATTCCTAAGATTTTGGATTGGGGATTGCACTTCGGATTGTGGGTTCATGTGGAGGCATAGCTTCCTAGGTTTGCACTGTGCCAAATCAACACCTCCCATACAAGGGTACCAAACCCCTAAACCCAATGATCCCATAACAGAGCCCGTAGGGTTGTTCCCCTCTAATGCTCTATCCTTAGTAGTAGTACTTGACCCTCCTCCTTCAGATGTCCATCCTGCAGAGGCGCCCACATCATGCTTCCATGCATGTACCCCATTTTTGCCGCCCTCCTAACCTCCCATCCCGCCCTGAAAAAAAAGGACAACTCTCAGGCACAGCCATGGCCATTTTCCTCATTCACGGTTGCTCTATGCTCGTTTGCTGTCCCATTTGCACCTCTCCCGTTCACCCCAGTTCTGTCCATTCTACCGTCCCCGTTGACTGCACTGCCTGTTTTCATTGCACCACTTCCATTTGCCAGCTGAGTCCCAGTTAGTATGTTATTGTCAATATGTGTTGTGTATTAGTAGATGCAAAGTACTCATCAATGTTGAGACTTGCTTATTTGTTGATGGTACAATTATTGAATATTCTCGAGGATTAGGCTTACCAATTAATGTACTAAACAAATGTTCTAATGATTTGATCATACGAAAATTGAATAACTAATCTTTTGAGATGTGAATAAGCTAGTCTTGCAAATAAATGTTTAAGTATACATTATTTCTTGGAGAAATATTAAACTAAAACCGAAATTTTTTACATATGTTCACTGAGACTCCTTGGACTTATTGGACTTGTTTCATAATTCCTTTTATGGAATTCTTTTTTTCCTAATTTATAACTCCGTGCTGCCTGGTAGGATCGAACCTGTGACCTAGTGTTACCAAGCCAAGACTCTTACCATAAAGCTAACACCTCATTGTCTGGTCAACATCATAAGCTTATTACTATAATGATGAAATTACAATTAATTTGAACTGTCTTGAACTGGTTCTAATGTAGTGAATGTTAACAGGCCATTGGGCACAACCTACAAAAGGGATTAAAAAAGATTGGAGTGTGAATTTCCTAGGCAAAATATCAAAGAAGGGGAAAGTGAATTTCTTGGCTCAGGAAAAAGTCAGCTACATCATGGGAATGTAGTGGACTTGGGTTAAAAAATGAATTGTTTATATATTACATTTTGGAAAAGCTAGCATGAAGGATCTTCATTGTAGAATGGGAGGTGGGTGAAAGCATAGTTACCAGAAACAGTAGGAGATGGCCCAAGAAACAGCAAAAATTTGTGCATCCAGGCTACCTTGAAATTTCAGAATGTTGCAAGATCTTCATGTTTTTGGTAACTATGGGTGAAAGTGATGAATGTAAAGGATTTAATCAGAGAAGAATCTTTAGAAAGACTTCGCCTCACTGTCACATCAGCATTATTCAAGATACTTGAAAATGTTTGTGCATAAATCATGACGAGGTTTGGTTTTTGAAAACTAGACAGCCAAGGTTGCAGAGGCATATGATCCATTTTACACATGTCAAATAATTCAAGGAAATTTTAATTATTCAAAACTTGTTGAAACAAGGATGAATGATGACTAATAGATCTTTTTGTAAACATGCATGGGTGGTAATCACATTGCATTGGATTGTAGTTGGTCCTATCTGTAATAGAGTTTGGGCAGGCATAGATCACATTTCCTAATGCCGAAATCTTTATGAGATTTTATGGGAACTTGGACATGGATTGTGAACACAGAGCAACAGTAAAATTTGGAGGGTATTACTACACATGGCCTGGGGTTCAAAGATAATTGTAATGAAACATAAAATTACAGTGTGACTTGTATGGTTTGTGTAAGCAGTGGTTTGACCTTTTAACTTAGGCAAAACGAAAGACGGAGTGTACAAAAATTCATATTATAAGGGAATCAATGTACTAGTCTACCATGAGATGGGACAAATTGGAAGAGACAAATTTAGCTGAACACTATATAAGGTTATTATTATTGTAGTTTGTATTTTCTTTCTGTGTGGGCTGAAAAACTATGCAAATTTTATGAGATTTTACGGGAACTTGGACATGGATTGTAAATACAATGCACAGTAAAATGCATTTATGAGTGTAAAACCATCCAGATATGTAACAGTTTAGGAGGGAAACAGAATCGTATGTAAAGAGTACAGAAGACTGAAGTTTTGTTTGAAAGTTTGCTGTCTGCGTTATAGTTCTGTATATTTAAGCTTTTTTATATTTTTTTGTAAGGATGGAGTTGATTTAGCTTTTGTTTGAAGAAACAAAGGAAACAAACTTTGTGCGTCAATAATTGAACTGGTACTGGCAACCCAGTCAAACTTTAAAAATAGTATGCTATAATCAATGCAACGATCTGTTTCAGCAAACTGTGAATGTATGCTCTATAGGTTAATAGGTATCGAACTAATATACATGTCATAATCTGTAAAGGCTTGAAGAATGGTTGAGAGTCAGTAGGCCAGCTTTGTTTTCAACACGTTATAGAAACAAATGGTGCCTTCTTGTAAATGATCTAGAAACAACCAAAGTATTTTGAATTTTTAATTCTAAATTTGCAGTGATCTCAAAGGTTGAGGCCCAATATATCATGTACATTACAATGATGGTTTCGTTGAGCAGATTCATCTTCCCATGAATATCTAGATGCCCAGGCATTCACAATTTGATTGGAAATGTTAGGAGGCAAATTCAGCTTTCAACTTCATAAGCTTTTTTATAAATCCTGAAATATACTAGGTCACTATGCTTTTTTTTGGAACATTGCAATTTCGAAAAACTTATGGTTGGTCTTGCTGGAAAGGTATTGTGCTGATATTGTTTTGCAAATTTGTTTTTGGAACATGATGTGGTTTTCTGTATTGGAATGTGGCATATATTTGGCATCTACATTAACACAAACTATTATTTGTGTTGAAGGTGAGAGACTATAGAAAGGACTGGGAATTGGATGTACATGAAAAGATTGCCGGAAATTACTATCCAGTAGGTGTATTGAAATTTTGCCCTTTCCATTTTGTCATTTTAACAGATCCTTCACCATAATGGGTACAACTTGTGATAGTGGCTATACATTTTGAACATTTTCGTATTGAATGGTCTTTCTACCTTTGTTAACCATTTATTATGAAATGGAAATTATCATCTTAATAATTGCTTATTTTAAAGTAAAGGCGCATATTTGCCAATTACCAAAAGTTTAAATAGTGCGTTGAATTCATAGTGCTTAACAGTTAAAATGCATTTTTAAAAGTTGTTTCTGGCTTCACTTCTATGCTAGCTTCAAACCAATAAGAAATGTTTGAAATCTTAATGGCTTTCAGCATATAAAACGCCTTTGGACAGCAATGGTAATTTAGGCAACATATTAAAAATAAGTTGTTTTCACAATTATTGCACTGCAAACCATTAAAAGTTGTTATGTGAAAATAAGAAGGGATTATTTTTGAGAGAATGTTCGTGATTAAATTAATAAAAAAAAAGAGAAAATAAGAAGGGATTCAGATTGATGAATAGCATTACTTATTGAGTATCTTTTGTAAGATGCGTGCTCAAACATTGTTTTGCAAAGCTTTCTCTAGTTAAAAATTGGCATAGTTTCGTGGCCGAAAATGGAGTTTTCATTCTCATAGAAAATTTAAAAGCATCACGAATAATGTGTAATGGAGCAAAATAGCAAAAAGAACTTATTGCACCATATTTAGTGATGGGCCAAAAACGCCTAGTATTAGAGCAGTTTGAGCACCATGGTGGTTCTTTAATAAGTTATTTACTACTATTTTTGAATATACAACTTTTAAAATTCTCAACCAAAAGACAAAAAAAGAAAAGAAAAGTGGTAAGTATTTTCTCATAAATGTCATTGCAGCACTAAATAACTGCATTCCATAAACACACTTACTCCTCGTGATGTTTTTTCTTAATTAATATCTTACCATATATTTTCATAAATTTGACATGAAGCAATTGGTTATTGGAGAATATGCTAGCTATGTTTTATTCAGACTAAAAAATATCCTAGAATGATTCACTGTCTTGAAATAATTGAAGTACACAAACTATATGTTTTGTCATCACCATGCCTCAAATAATTATATAAATCCTTAAAAATGTTTATACTTACTTTCATAGTATTAGTATTTGTTTGGGGGTAAACGTATATTCTGCAGCAGTGCCCAAAATTTGAGATTGGAAGGCAGGTCATTAAACACATATGACACAATAAAGAATATGCATGCACATGTTTACATGCAAACGTGTGACATGTTACCTGAATAATTTTTAAGAATGTGCATTTTCTCTGAAAGTAAATGGTAATTTCTAGAGTTATTTTACTGGAAGACGCCATGTCACGGGCATTGACTGCATCCAATATAGACACTGTTCTGCTGTACAAGGATCAACTTTTTATCTTCTAATTTTTATTTCATTTTTTGGATCAGGCCATTGATGATGTCATAGATGAGTCATATGTGAAATCTTTTTTACATAGTTGCACTGATGTTGGGTTAGCAACGCCTACTACTCCGTTTTATGCGCCAGTACGGGGAATCGGCCCAATGGGTCAGAATAATGAATTCCAAGTACATTCGGTGGCAAGTGAGAATGTAGGATTCAAGGCCTTGACAGACACTCTACAATCATGTATGAAAAATGTAGACGCAGGGGTGGTCGAGTTTTGAGCTGCGTTGCTTGTTGATTGCCATGTACCCGTCAGTACTAGGGTGGCGTCAGATTTGGCAAGGACAATTGCCTGAGAAAATTAAAGTTTTCTTGTGGCTGTTGAAAAATGACGTGCTGCTTGTATGTGCACATTCAAATAGATGGGACCTCGTTCTCGACAACACCTGCCCATTGTGTGCCACTGTGCCTGAGACCGTCCAACACTTCGTTTTTCAATGTGCCTACATGCACTCCACGTGGCGGGAGACGGGCTGGGCTCCCCCAATTAAGTTAATTGGTGATTCTCGAGCCACGCTACTTTTATGGGTAGTGTGAAAAATTTGAAATCACAAAGTCTTCCGGCTGCGTCGTCTGCCCCCCCCTTCGCAAGTGGTTTCACGGGCCACAGCGGCGTGGAGAGAAATCGACAAGGCGATGGGGGTCATGCCGAGTTATGAGCCTGATTGCATAGTGTTTCAAGAAGACGAGGAGCTGTGGGAGCTGGTGGAACGGTGTGGCTGGAGTGATGTCCTATCGCGGTTAGTGGGTGAGCCAGCCCTCCTAGACGATGCATTTTTCTGTAACTAGCATGAGGACCACAGCTATTTTAGGGGCACTGAGGTCATTATCACAGAGTCCTTGATTGCCAGGTGTTTGGGGGCCCAAGCCAAAGGAGAAGTCATTCTGCCCACCACGCGTGGGTTGCAAGATGCTGAATTATTTTTTGATGGGCTGGTGCCATGCACGCAGAGTCGACAAGTTCCCAGATCTTCCCTGCCACCAATATGGGCCTGGGCCATGGATCTAGTGGACTGCTCTTTCGTGCAGTTGGGAAACAGGTCAAAGCTCCAGGGTATTCATTTTCCCTTCCTTAAATGCCTCAAACTTCGAATTAGGGTTAACTTACCCCGATTTTTTTTGGCAGCACTATAACAGTAGAAGCGAGGCCGCCACTTTGGGCTCATCCTTGCCCTGTGGCAGGGGGCAGCCTCAAGTGGAGCAAGGGTCTCCACCCCCCCTAGGGGGTTCCCCGCTTGGCCCCTCGCCTTCGGCCCACCCGAGGGTTTCGGGGACTGAATTCATAGTGACATACACCAAGAGACGGAGTTGTCATGGGGGACCGATGGCCTCTAACCCCATGGCAGTGCCAAAGGTGTCTCCACTTGGAACTTTGGGGCATAGAGAAAGAAGCAATCAGGAGTTGCATTGTGTGACTATGGAGGCAGCGACTGCGGCGCGCAATGTGGAGCACTGCGAATGGGAAGCCAAACGGGATGAAGCCCTCGTGCATGCACGGATCGAACTGAATACCTGTTTCCACGAACGGGAACAAGAGATAATCCAGCAGCAAGCCTTGTTGGTGGATGCGGCCTAGGCTCAATTGGTGGATGAGATCTGGGCCCAAGTGCAGGAAGAATTGATCCAGGAGGAAACCACCCGGAGAGAGCGTGAGGCAGCTAAGCAAGCTCAGCAGGAGTGGGAGTAGGAGGAGGAGGGTAGAGACAATGCCAATTAGATCGAGCGCACGAGCAGAGCGCGTGCCAATGGTTGAGGGTTGGATGATGTTCGTACATTGTCCTAGGCATCAACTATGATTGCTCATGGGGGGAACTTTGACGTCACATTCGATAGACTTCTGCTCGCTTCCACCCAGACAGGGGGACGTTGGTTGACGAGCGGAGCCAACGTGAATCGGCCATGCAAGCAATTCAATAGGCTGCCAGTTTTGTGGACTATGAGCTTCATCGCAACATGTTGGATATTCTCCATGCCCTCAAATGTCCACATTGCGCCTGTCATAGGCTGTTGACATGCCCATAGCGGGGCTGTTGTTTCTTTTGCCCCCCGGCGGCTGTGGGCCCCATGTTCTATGTGGACGAAGGTGGTTTTCCGAGATGTGGCGTGGTGTTGTTTGCACCCCCACCCCCTCCCTTGATTGTTTTTGGCTTTTAGTGTCTGGTTTTTTGGTTCTCACAATCGATTGAGGCTTGAAGCCTCCCATCTGGGCCAATGTCGTTGACCCAAATTTTGTAATATTTCTTGTATTTGATATTTCAGTAATATAATCCTGAACATTCACTCAAAAAAAAAAAAGACCTAAAAAGCATTCATATGTTCATCATCCATTTCATTCAAGCATGCAAAAATACTTTGGAAACACTTTGAAAAAGCATTTAAAATAATTAAATAAATGAACTACCTAATGTAAATGAAATATTGTATATATTAGCAACAAGAAAAATATTGATGCTCAAAAAGTATAAATCATTTACAATTCTATATGTATAAGGAATACGTCATTATCTTACAAATTCTGTTTTTCCTCTAGGTTTGCACATTCCTAGATGATTACAACGTTAAATTAGGAGACTAGGATAACCTTGAATACAATGAGATACGTGTAGTGCCTTTTCAGGAACTTTCTTAGTTGATAGATTTCTTTTGGATTAAATTAAAATAACATGTTGAAAAGGGATTAATCTGGTAACTGGCCTAATATTATTAGAACAGAACATTGAGGTAGAACTCTGATGTCCTAAATTACTTGTATGGCATTTAGGGGCAGAAAATTGTGGTGCCTTTATAGTAACTATATGTAACCTGTTAGTTAAAGTGTGTGATTTGCATTTTACAGGTCATAACTTAGATTCCAATGAGTTGTAAAGATGGTTGAGATGATTGAGAACCATAGATGGAACATGAGTAGGAGTAGTGGGCATAGGAGCGGGTGTGGGAACAATAGGCATGAGGGTGGAGAGGAGCAGAGTGGGCATGGTGGATGCTAGGGTGGAGGTGCCACGGAGGACCTTAACAAGGAAGCGTGTGGGGGCATGGTGAGTTGGGGGGGAGGGGGTGGTGTGGGTCTTTGGTGAGAGCAATGCTAGTGGCGATAGATGGGGGATGGACGAACAACCCAATGATGGAGGGGTTGGGGCATTGTAGCCAGGTGTGGGGGGCATTAATGCCATTGTTTAGGAAGGGGCTACCATGAGGTTGCGAGTTAAGGGCCCTTCCCAGGAGGGCCTACATACAATAGAGCTGAGCCTCATTGGCCATTTTCCACTTGACGTTGTTCAAAAATGGGCAATGGCTACTTGGGCCCTTGACTAGGTCTAGGTTGGGTTTCTTGTTGGGAATCTGGGAATCTTTTCTTGTTTGTTTTTTAGTCTCCTACAGACAGAGATAGGTTTCTTCTGGGGGACCTTGGTTTTTTGGGGCACATGGCTTGCTACTCACATATTGGCACCTAGGAGCTCACAAGGAAATTGAGCTGTTCTACCATGCTCCTATCTAGGGACAAATCTCTAGGGTGCCATGGGAGCTATGGATGGAAGGTTTCCTAAGGACTTTGGCTGAACAGTTATCAATTTGGGGGTGGAACATTTTAGAAACATGCACCCATACCGGGGCATGAGTGAACAAATCGGGTTCTTGCTGGGGGTGCTGAAATTTGAAGATGTCCTTTTGATGGGGCATTAGACCATTACCAATCGGTTGATGTAGGACTTGGGGAGCAAACCAGAATGGGCCCACATCATGGGTTCTAAGTACAGGCCTTGGCTGACAACACCTGGGAACTCCCATGTGTGGCAAAACATCTATGTGTATGCACACAAGTTGCTTCATGGGAGAATGATGGGATTGGTGCCCAGGGACACCATCAAGTTCAAGTACCTGAATTAGGATGGGTGGAAGTATCTTTGGAGGGGGCAGCTTCCTAAGAAGATCAAATGTTTCACGTGGCTTATTTTGCATGGTGCCTTACCATGACGTGTAGGAGTCAAAGCGTAGGGTGTAATCAATTATGATGACTGTGCATTATGTTGCTCATGCATCAAGTCGGCGACTCATCTTTTTCTTCGTTGCCCATTTACTATTGAGGTGTAGGCTAAAGTAGGAACTAGTCTAATCCTCTGTGTTTGGGGACTCCTTTTATACTGCCATTTTGTGGCAAATTTTCCACACCTCACCTTATGCTGCCCTTGCATAGGTTGCTCTCTTAGCCCGTAGACTATGGGTTGAAGTGACTGCGGAAATGGGGGTTACATTGACGTTCAAGTCGGAGGTGGAGATGTTTCGTCAGAAGAGGCAACTCTGGGATGTTGTGATGTAGATGGGATGGGCTAAAGTGTGGCCTTTTCTTGTAGCTAAACCTAAATTTCCTGATAGCAATTTCTTTAGACAATGGTGGGAGAATGCAACTATTTTCAGAGAGGTTCAAATTACCCTGACGGAGGATGCGTTGGTGGCCTACCTAGGGACATTGGCGTTGAGGAAGGTCATTTTGCCTACTAGGAAGGGCCTATACGACGCTAAGGGCTTTTTTGTTGGGCTGGTCCCTAAGACTGCTAGTGGGTAGGTTTTGTAGTCTTCAATACGCCCCCTCTGGTAGGAGGAAGTTGAATTGGTTGATTTTTACTTTGTGCAGTCTAGCAACACTTGGAAGCTGCAAGGGGCTTACTTTGCCTTCTTGCATTGCGTGAGGGACGTGTGACCGGTGAATTTCCCCAAGTTCTTTCTAGCTTCTCTACACCATGAATGTAAGGGGCAACACTTAGGGCTCATTCTAGCCTTGTGGTGGGCTGTGCAGCCTTTGGGACTTGTTGTTCACCCTACCCCTTTTACCTGTGTTTACTGTAGGCGGTATCTACATTAGGATGCCTTGTCATCCTTGGCCTAGACTATGGTAGTTTTTGGGGAGTTTTCCTTTGCACAACCTTCTGGGGAAGTTGAGGTTTCAATGGATGCTAAGGTTGGAAGAAGGGAGGGGCCTGATGATTTGGAAGACAAATTACAACAAGTAGTGGTAGAATCTGAGGCCAGGGTTTGTGAGGAGGAGAGGATTAGATGGGAGGTGGTTATGTTCAAATAGGTGTTGGATGTTCAAGCGAGGGCCTAGGCTAAGCACCACCAACTTCGGGAGGAGGTCGAGGAGGTGCATAGACAACACATGCGTCGAGAGGCTAGTATCTGGTAGGAAAGGAAGGAGGAGCTTAGGTGGGAGATTAGGGTAGAAATCCTCCAAGAGGAGGCAGATAGGAAACGTCTGGAGGAAGAAGCCAAAGTGTAGAGAGCTAGGGCCCTTTTTGAGGAGCGGCTCGATCAAGCTCATGAATTTGAAGCTAGATGTTGGCTGCTGGAGGGGCATTGCCCCTATATAATTACGAACATCAATAGGAATGTGTCTTGGGCTACGCTGAGATGCTACATTTGCTTGGTTGCTGCTTGGTTCTACTTGGATAAAACGAAAAATCAGCATGTAGAGGAGAGACAGTGGAAGGAAGAGGACTTCATTTGGTTTCAGCAGGCTGATGCATTCATGGCTTCTAAACACCAAAGGGAAATTCTTGACCAAGTTTACTTGAGGGTGCAACCCAGATGTGCCTGCTCTAGCTTGTCCCACCAGGAGCAATGGAGAGCTATTTTGGATGTTGGTTGAGTCCATGGGGGTTGTTGTTTCTAGGGTGTTGAGTAGTTGGTTTTGTTCGCTGTTGTTCTAGTCTATGTCTGTACTTTCGTTTTTTGTTGTTGGTCTGTTTCCTTGTTTCTAGGATGCTTATTGGCCAAATCTAGTATGCTGCAGAAGGCCTATTTTTAAGGGCCCATTTTTCTTTGATGATTTACGCTGTTCTGTGGCCTGAGGGTGCTCCCCAAGTGTAGTGGTGGGTTTGGTTGTTTGGGATGTGTGGTGGTGGTGTGGGGTGGGAGGTGGGAAGGGAGGTGTATCTCCCCTATTTTTGGATCTAGGTCCTGATTGTACATACTATTTTTCTTAATTTATTTATTTGGCCTGACCTTTTTCCAAAAAAGAAAAAAAAAGGTTGAAATTAAAGTGGTCTAATAAAGGAGGATGCAACACTAGGACTTCCTGAGAGGTCACCTATCCTAGTACTACTCTAGCCCAAGCATGCTTAATTACGGAGTTCTGATGGGATTCAATGCATTAGCACTAGTATGATCGCACCCATGTAAATTTGATTGCAATTAATATATTGACCTGAACTCTTTTCCCAAAAAAGGAAAAAAGAAAAAAATTGGTCTAATAAATCCCTAGGGCTTAGAATTTAATAAAGAATTCACTTTGGGTACTTTTGCTCTCATGAGTTTATATGACCTGAATCAGACCAACTATTTGTTTTTGTCATCATTTGAGACTTGTTTAAACGAGTCATTAAAAATATGGAATTTAATGAAGAAATTACCTATAATAATTTTAAAATAAGGGAAAAGACTTTCTCAAAAAAGACACTAAAAGGTTGGATTATTTTTGATAAGTTATGGGAAAAAGTTACCCACCGAATTTTTAATCACAGTTCTCTGTTCCTTGTTATTTTTTATTTTTAAAATGTTGCATTTCATATGTTTGTTTTTTAAGTTAAAGATGTGAGATTTGATTGCAATCAGTGTAGTTGGATAGAAATGTAGTTTCTGCTGGCATTTCTGCCTTTTTTGCTGCATGACCATACCTCACACTTTTTTTTAATTGCTGCTGGATAAGTGGGAAATTAATTATTTGATGCATTTATGCTTGCAGCTAAATCTAGGTATCTTTTTGAATGATAACAAAACTGACGTCTCGATTTTAGTTGATCGTTCACTTGGTGGGTCAAGCATCTTTGATGGAGAGCTAGAGGTCATGCTTCATAGGTAACTTTGGAAATTTGGAAATCAAATTGTATATGCTGTTGGATTTAATAATATTGTATTTGCATTTGTGTAGGCGTCTATTACACGATGATGGCAAGGGTGTTGGTGAGGCTCTCAATGAAACTGTATGCATGAATGGGGCAAATGGAACAACATCCTGTGAAGGATTGACTGTAAGTCAAGCTTTTACATAAAAATTCTTAGAATTAATTGAAATTTACTTCGTATAATTGTGAATTTAGGTTGGAATAATGAATTCTGATTATGGATAACAGTAAAAATGTTGAATGTAACTCAATTTAGTTGAATAAACATACATAATTGGTTGTGTAACCTTTAGCACATACAAGATACTTAATTCTTGTAAATAGTATGATGTTTGTAGTTGATTGGGTTAAACAGGTGTTACAATGACATGGAGTATGCACAATTTTGTGTTTGGTGGATGGGGTATGTGTAATTTTGCATTTGGCAGTCTATTGCCTGGTGACTTGTTGAAGGAGGTCATCCTTGACGTGTCCTTTGGGGAGGAGAGATTATCCATGGAGTATGAAAATGTGCCTTTAATGGGGCCTATGTCGGCCTAATAGCCTCATGGGCAACTGGTGTCTTGTGGGACTTGTGGTGAAGCTAATCACTTCACCTAGGATTGTAGGGTGCACCTCTAGGCATTGGGGCTGAAGGGGAAACTAGATGTTAATGGTTGGTTTCTAGTAGGGAAGAAGGGGTGGGTGTTGCCATTGCCTTCTTGTCTTGCAAGGTGTTTTGGGGGCGAAGCGGGGAGGGGTTGTGGGGTGGGTGAGGGAGGGAGCTCCTGCCCCTGGGGGATTGGGTCTTTGTGGTGTGCAGTTCTTCCCAGTCTCCTCTTGATCCTATGGCTAGAAAGATTTTCATAGGTGATGATCATGGCTTTCTTGTTGCTAAAGAGCCAAAGGGTTGGGAGACCATCCGAACAAGTGATGCAACATAAAAAGATGCAACTAGACATCGACCTTGAGTCTTAAACGACCCTAAAGAGGGTCTAAAAAAAATTGTCTATAAATTGACCATGAAGATTCTATCTTGGAATTGCAGGGGCCAAGGTGCCCCCTCCAAACGAAGTACTCTAAAAGATTTGGTGTAGGATGAGTGGTTGTTCGGCAGTGTGCCTCCAAAAGACCAAGTTGCATACCACTACTTGTAATATTCTATGATGGTAGGTTGGTTTGGTGACTTTGTGGATTGCAGGGGCTAGGTTGAAGGTTGGCTACCCTATCCAGGATCTCCTTTAACATCCTTGATGAGTCTACCTGGAGTCTCATTGTGTTAATATGTGAGGTGGGGCTATGGGTCACGAATTTCTATGGCCCCCATTGTTGCGCTGAGTGCCTTCAGGAGCTCCTTAGGATTGCTTGTCAGTTTTACGGTCACGGAGCATGGTTACTCATTGGAGATTTTAATCAAAGATTACATGTTTGGGAGAAAATTGGGGCTGATATTGACCCTCCTCATGGAAGCCATGAGTTTCTTCATTTCTTGCAAGCCCATGATTTTGTTAACCTTGATATTTAGGGTTCCAAGTTCACTTGGAGTGACTAGAGGAAAGGTAGAGATTTGGTCCTTTTGCAGATTGGTAGGGTTTGGGTTAGTGTTGAAGTCCTCATGGGTCATGAGGTTGTGGTTCATGGTCACAAGCAATGGGCTTCTGACCATCATGCTCTTGTCTACTTTCTTTGTATCCTTGACAAGCTTGCTTTGATCCTTTTTGGTTTGAGCATGCTTGGTTAACTAAGGGGCGGTTGCACAAATTGGTCAATGAGATTTGGGATGGGTATCCCTCCCACTTTGACCCTTGGGACTTTCTTAAGTAGGTGCTTCTCTACCTTAGAAGATGAATTTAGAACCAACATGCCACTCAAAGGTATTCCTTTCGGGGCACTATGGTTGGACTTCAGTAGTAGCCGTTGGTTATTTAGATTAGGCAGGAGAATAGGGAAGCGTTGGAGGAGGAGCATAACTTACTGCTGGAGCTCTAGTCTTTGTTGGAGGAAGAAGAGTAATATTGGAAGGAGGGATCTAGGGTGCGGTGGCTTAAGAAGGGAGACAGGAACACTTGGCTCTTCTTTGCTATTGCAAAAGCTAACAATGAAAGCAATACGATACACAATATAGTCCAAGGGTAGACTAGCTTGCATGATCCACATGATATTGCTTAGGAAATGAAGAAGTATTGGATCAGGGTTTGGTCTTTTTGCGCCCCCGGGGGGGGGGGGGGGGGGGGGGNTTTGATGTATTGGGGTAGAACATGCTTGATGCCTTCAATCTAATATTGAAATGGGGGTAGGTTCACCATGAGATTAACTACTCCTGAATTGTTTTGTTGCCTAAGGTCACCAACCCAACATTGCCAAATCACTATAGACTGGTTGGGGTTTGTAACACAATGCTTAGAATTTTTACAAAGATTCTCATTCATTGGCTTCAACCTTTAGGCCCTCACTAGGTTGGCTTTGTTAAGGGAAGATTCATTCAAAACCAAATTCTCTTGCTATAGGAAGGCATGCATTCTATCCAATGGGCTAGGTTCCTTGGTATGTGCATCAAGCTTGATATTGCAAAAGCCTATGACATGGTCCACTGGAATGCCCTCTAGGATATCATGTTTATGAAAGGGATTCACCTACATTTTGTGGCCCTTTGCATCAACCTTGAAGAGATAGGAGCCTACTCTTTTGATTTGTTTAGGTGGCTGTGGAAATTCACCTCCCCTACTAGGGGGCTACATCAAGGTGATCATTTGTTTCCTTTTTATTTATTATTGTCATGTATACCATGAAATTCTACAATAGGGAGGAGGGTGTTAGAGACTTAAATATTGAAGAAATTACTTGTATCACTAAGCCTTATGCCGATGACACCATCCTCATGACTTGTGCGGTTGTTTGTTAAGCCTTGGCCATTAATCAAGTTTTGGATAGGATGGCCAAGGAAGTGGGCTTGTAGCCTAATTAGGGGATGTCAGCTATACATTTCTTTCACACCAAAGAATCTATTTGACGTCAGGTGTGTCAGGATCTTGGGATCTTGCTAGGTACTTGGAATGACTTGTATTTGGAAATTCCTATGTTTGGTTGGGGCAGATTGTCAACCTAGACTTGCCTAATTCAAGATCTCTAGTCTAAGGTGGGGCATTGGACTACACACTTCTTGATAAGAAAAGGTAAGCTCATGTTGGCTACCTTTGTTCTCTTAACCATTACCAGATATGTGGCCTCTGTCGTCGTGCCACTAGTGGGGGTGATCAACAAAGTTAAATAGATCATAAGGAATTTCATTTGGTCTAGCGGCAAGGAGGGTGATCACCTGCAGTTGGTGTGCTGGGATTTGGTGGCTAGGCCCAAGCTTGTCAGGGGCCTAGGTGTTCTTAAATTTGAAGATGTCATCCTCATGGGACATCAGAATATTATTAACCAGTTTATGCAAGACTAAAGGAGTAGGCCTCAATGGGCGTGTATCATGGCCAATAAATACTAGCCTTGGGTGGTGGTGTCCGGGGACTTCCATATCTGCTGGAACTTGTGCACTCATGCTCATAAACTTATCTAGGGGGGGATTGATGGAGTTGCAATAGAGGGACAACATCAAGCTTAAATACCCTACATAGGGTGGTTGGTAGTGTGTATGGTAGGGGTGGCTCCCTGAAAAACTTAAATGCTTTGCTTGGCTCTTGGCACATGGCACACTGCCTATACGGGTGGGCTCAAAGTGCAGGGGGGTTATTGACATTGACAGCTGTCCCATTTGCTACACATGCAAGGAGTCTGGGTTGCATCTATTTCTCCAATGTCTATACGTGGTTGATGTGTGGACGTTTTTTGGTATTTGCCTGTCCCTAAAGGCTTCCAGTGATTCTTTGATAATGGTTGTGCTCTAGAGCATTTGGAAAGTTCAAAACACAAGATTTTCCATTCTGTGCCACTTTCCTCATCCTTACGCATTGCCTTTCTTCAAAAATAGATGTGGAGGGAAGCTACAGTTGCCACGAGGGTTACCCCAACACATGAGCCTAAGGTGGAGAGGTTCTATCACAATCGTGATTTGTGGGTGATGGTCATTTAGATGGGCTAGGAGGATGATGAGCAGTGAGGTACCTCTATGCTCAACCATATGAATACGAGTGTGTATGCGTGATCCGGTTGAACTTCGTGGATGGACTAGTTGTGGCACCTAGACAGTTATACATTGATTGCAGTTCGCTGTCTTCCCACTTGGACTAGTATTTACTTTGTCACATATGGTTTAGTCCAGAGTGAGGCGTATGATGTGATTTTTAACACTAGGCTACTCCTAGAGACAATGAGAAATAATCTTGATTAAGCTAATAAGCAATATGAAGTAAAATCTAAACTAGCCTAAGTGCAAGGAGCATTTGTCCTTAATCATTGGTACGCATCTTGGGCCTCGTGTACTACTTCTGGGATTACCAAGCACACATTACTTGAGCACTACTAGATACACTATTGGGTTACCAAGTAGTTACACTTAAATGTTTGTGATTAAGATGTACTCATTTCGGATTATCAATAGAAATAGTAAACGACGATAAGAAATATAAACTAAGAAAATAGTAAATAATAATTTTAAAGCAAATACAAGCTAAGTGAATGCTGCAATGATGTAGNTTGTATATGATATCATTACCTAGACGGCAATATCGCATACCCGATATCGTGTATATGATATTGGGGTTTGGTGAACCACAATTCATCAGAGGATATGTTGCTGCTATTGGTGGGTGACCCAAACCTGCTTGACGCTAGTTTCTATAAGTGCTGGTCGGGGGATACCACCACTTTCTGCGGGATCTGTATCAATCTCACAAGGATGGATCTAGTGGGTTACCTTGGGGTGCTGATGGCAGGGGAGGTCATTTTGTTGATTGGGTGGGGATTACAAGATGTGGAGGGTTTCTTCTTTGGTCTAGTCCCAAAGCTTGCTAGTGGGTAGGTTCCCTAGTATGCACTCTCTCCCCTTTGACAAGAGGCCACTGAGCTTATTGACCACTACTTTGTCCAGTTAGGGAGTGTTTGGAAGTTGCAGGCTGCCCATTTTGCTTGTCTTTGGTGCATGCATCTAGGGAGACTGGTGAATATCCTAAAGTTCTTCTTGGCTTCTCTGCATCAAGAATGGTAGGGGAGGCATTTGGTGCTTATCCTAGCATTGTGGAGGGAAGCTTGACCCTCACCTTTCATCTGCATGTACAGTTGATCACATCCCCTGGAGGGGGCCTCCTCCTCTTTTGCCCTTACATCAGGGGTAGATGTCACGGGTTTAGGACAAGCATATGCATTTGCTATTGCTCCTCCTCAAAGGACAGATGAGCAGTCTCTTCTGGGATAATAGGCCATGCACCAGTAGCTATGGTCCAAGTTCACAAAGAAGCTTTGTAGGATGGTGGTAGAAACAGAGGCTAGGGTGTGTGAATAGGAGCGTGTTAGGTGGGAGGTGATGCTCCTTCAATGGACCCAAGAGGTTCTTGCTAGGGCCCTAGTGGAGAGCTTGCGCTGTAGGGAGGAGGCTAAGGAGTAGCATTGGTTTCATCGAGGGCAATGTCTCTATGTGATTATGGGAATTAATAGAAATGCTATGTGGACTACTTTGTGTTGCTATATTCAAGCAATTGCGATTGAATTCCTTCTTGACAAAACTCAAAAGTTGCTTGCTGAGGAGAGATAGGCAAAGGAGGAAAAATACAAGAACTTTTAGGAGGTAGTGACTTTCATGACCACACAACATTGGAGGGTGGTTTTGGATGGGATCCACTCCTAGGAGAGGATCAGGTGTGCTTATACCTAGTTGCGACATCATGACTGAGGTGGTTTTTGTTGTCTATTATCGGGGTTTTCCCTTTGTTGTGTCCTTGTCTATTATTTGTGGTTTTTCCCTTGGTGGGTTTGTGTTCCCTTTAGTGGGATTGTCTATCTTACATTAGGCACCACCTTAGTGGACTATAGTTTCTTTATTGGTTGTGATCCCTTGCGCTACTATTGGAGGGAGGGGTGGGCATGCGGGTAGTTACCCCCTAATGTCATGCTGTTCCTTTGGGGGGGTGTTTCTTCCTTAGACTGTGTCGGTTTGGGGTGGTTCTCCCCTTGAATTTTGTACTGGGGAAGGGTTCTCCTCTCCCCCTACTACTTGTACATATTTTCTTACATTAATTTATCCTAACCTTTTTCCAAAAAAAAAAGAAAAAAAAAAGAAAAAAAATGCAAGATCTGTAACTTTTAAAATTTTTGAATTTTAATTTTGTTATATCTCAGGTTCAATTTCTCTTGATTTGACGGAGAAATAAGTGGGAATGGGAACGTGAGTGAGAGAGAGGGTGATTTCGGTGCACGGGGTGACGATGGGGCAAGTGTCGGCAGAGCGGGTAATGTAGGTGGGGGTTTGGGTGCTATGAGTGCGGTAGGAGCAGGGGAGGAGTCGGTAGTGGACTCTACTTCGAGGGTGGTGGGTGGTGGGACATTGGGTGTGGGGCATGTTTGTGGTAGCTTGGGGTCTAGGGTTCCTTGGGGGGCTCCTCCTCCTTGGTGCCTTGGGATCAGGGGTATCCAGGCGTGCATTTGGAGGAAAGATTCCATTTGATTGTAGGTCAAGGCCATTTCGAGCAAGGTGCTAAGGACCATGAAGTTAAGTCTTATTGAAAAGTTTGTCTCAACTGGTGTTAGTCTTAAGCTAGAGCTAGTCAAGAAGTGGGTAGCGGTGTAGTGGAGCTTTTGTCTGGTTGTGGTTTGCAGTCTCCTAGGGGATTTGTTATTGTTTATCTTCAAAATTGAGTCAGATTGGGATAAGGTTCTTTTGGGGGGCCTTGTTCTTTGGGGCCAGGGGATTGGCCCTCACACATTGGTGCGTTGGCCTGCATCGAGATCTGGATTTGTTTTTGAGGGTGCTAGTGTGGATTTGAGTATTCGGAATACTATGGAAGATGTAAACACCTGCCTTCCTATGGGCATTGTTTGGGTTTTTGTGGAGAGTTTATAACATTTGATCAATTCACAAGATCCTTGGATAGAATGGGGTATGTGTTCTTTTGTGTTTGGCGGTGCTTACCAGCAAAGGATTTGGTGGAGGAGGTGGTTTTAGATCTCTCGACAAGAGAGGAGAAGGTGTAGGTGGAATATTAGAACGATGTGACTGAAACACCTATGGTGAAAATGCCTTCAGAGAATCACTATGGGATATGTGGAAAGGCAGGTCACATGATAGCGGATTGTCAGGTGGAACAAAAACACTAAGGCCAAAAGAAGCTTCAAGATGGGTGGATGGTTGTAGCCTACCGAGGGGGTGGGGGGCAACCTCGGAATGAGGTGTAGGTTACTTTAGGATTGCAGGCCCATGAGAAAAGCTCTATGGTGGATTTGAGGGTGATGACAATACTATTGTAGGAGGGTACCAAGGTCCCAGTGGAGGATACTTGGGAGGGCTTGGGAAAGGCGGCACCTTTGTAGGTTGGCCAGGAGAAGGTTACACCAGGGTCCCTGGTTTTTTGGGCCGGGGGTGGGGGATGTGGTGGCATGGGGGTGGAGGCTTTTGGCTTCCCCCATGGGTGGGTGGGTGTTTGTCCTTAAGGGGAGCCCTTGCCATGAATGTCAAAAATTACAAGGTGAGGTGCTTCTCTGGATGGGGCGTTTTCGGTCCTCCTAGAATTAGGCAAGGTCAGGAGACCACTTGGGGGTTGAAAAGACTATCCAGGAGGTGTACAAAGAGTGCTCAACTGGCAGACCATGAGAATTGTAGGGGATAGGGTGCCCCTTACAAGCGAAATATCCTTAAGGAGATTGTTTGTAGGGAGCATTGTGATGTTGTTTGTTTGCAAGAGACAGAATTTCAACAACACGAATGGCATTGGTTATGTTGGCTTGATAGGCAGATGCATTGTTATGTTGGCTTGATTTGTAGATGCACTTTGTGACTTGTCAGAGGAGGGTTGGGGTGTTGGCCTCCCTTTCCCGTTGGCCTTTCAAGACTATAGATGCATCTAGGTGGAGTATCACTAGATAGGAATTTGGCTCACGAACTTCTATGATGCACATTAGTGGGAGGAGCGGTTGAGGAAGTTGCAGAGGATTGCTCCATAGATCTTGGATTGGGGGAAGTGGATTCCGGTTGGGGATTTCAATTAAAGGTTGTATGCATGGGAGAAGTTCGATGGGGGGACTCAAGAGCCTCCTGGGGCACAACCATTCATGCAATTTCTAGTAGCTCATGGGTTGGTGGACATGGACATCAGGGGTTGCTAGTTCACGTGGTGTAACCAAAGAAAAGGCAAGGATAGGGTCATGGTCAAGATTGATAGGGTTTGGGTGGGCTTAGTGTTGTTGCTGGATTTTGTTTTTTTTTTGGGTTGGGGGGGGGGGGGGGGGGGGGGGTGATGGCCTTTGAGCACAAGTCGTTGTGCCAAGTGGGTCCTTTGGTGTTGAGGTGGTTGACGTCATTCCAATTTGAATGATTTTGGTTGGCTAATCCTTGGTTGAGGTTGTTGGTGGAAGAGATTGAGGACTACCCTTCCCCCATTGGCCCCAGGGAGTTTCTTAAGTAGGGGTTGACTTAGTTGAAACAGAGCACAAGTGCGTTGAAGTTGGAGGATAAATTTTCATTTAGGTCTTGTCGTGGGTTGTTATTGGAGCATTTAGCAGCAATTTAGGTAGTGCAGGGGCAGAGGTAGGGGTTGGAGGATGACAAGGGCGAGGTGCTTGCGGAACTTCAAAATTTGGATGTTGAGGAGGAAACCTATTGGTGGCAATCGGGGAGTGCATGTTGGCTTCGGGAGGGGGATAGGAACACTCATTTTTTCTTTGTGGCTACCAATTTGGCACAGATCTCCAAACAAATTCATAGTATTAATGTTGCAGGTGCTATGGTGGAAAGGAAATAGGTCGCTCATGCCTTGATGGCTTATTGGTCAAGTATTTGGCAGTAGAAGGAGACCACACCTCTCTCTATTGATATTGGGTGGATCCTGGATGAAGCCGATCATTGACGATTGTTGGCCTTGTTCAGCATGGGAGAATTAGGGGAGGCTCTTGCTTCTATGATAGGGGGGAGGGCGTCAGGGCCTGACGGTTGGCCTATGGAATTTTTTAAAGCTTTTATTGATGTTTTGGAGGATAATTTACTGGATGCCTTTAACACCATGTTGCGTTGGAGGCAGGTCTGGGGGGAGATCAATTGCTCTTGATTGATGCTTATCCCCAAGATAGCTAATCCCGCAACCCTTGCCCACTTCTGGCTAATTGGGATGCGCAACACTCTGCTTCGCTTGTTTACATAAATGTTGGTGACCAGGTGGGGCCCATGATGCTGTGATTAGTTGGGTAGCAATAGGTAGGATTTGTCAAGGGTAGGTTAATTCAAGACTAGGTTATTCTGGTGTAGGAAGTGATGCAGTCGTTGAAAGAAACTAAATACCTAGGTATGTGCCTCAAACTTGATATTACGATAGCCTATGACATGGTGTCTTGGAGTGCACTCAAGGATATCATGTTGCGAAAAGGTTTTCATTGGGACTTTGTGGATCTTTGTGTGCATATCTAGATGTCGAGGGCCTTCTTGCTAGATTTGGAGTGGCAGCTTTGGGGGTTCTCCTCCTGTGGTAGGGGGTTATGTCAAGGGGATCCCGTTTCATCGTATTTGTTTATCCTTGTCATGGATGTGATGTAGGCCTAATGCACGGCAGAGAGGGTGAGAGGTTTGGAAATTGGGGGTGTCAGTTGCCTGGTTGAACATTACATTGATGATACCATTTTGTTTTCTTGGGTGGTAGCATCTCAAGTGTTTGTGATCAATAGGGCGCTGCAATGTATGGTTGATGAGATTGGATTCTAGATCAATCAGGTTAAGTCTATTGTCCATCTGTTAAATATAGATGCTAGGGTAAGGGGTTGGATTATGCAAATTCTAAGGGTCTTACTAGGATCCACTGAAGACATTTATTTTGGTTGCCTTTGTATGATTGGCATCGATGGCATGTGTGGGGTGGTCTCATTTGAAGGATGTAGGATAAGATTGGTCATTTGACAGCTTGATTCTTAACTTAGGCTAGGAGGTCCTTGTTGGTGACATTGGTTCTTTTGGCTATTGCTGGGTTCACAGCTTTGGTTGCTTCCCCCCCGATAGACATCATACAGAAAATCAATTAGTTGATTAGGAACTTCACATGGTTGGTGGGTAAAGGGGGTGATTGCATGCATCTAGTTAGAGGGGATTTGGTGGCCAGGCCTAGAAATGCTGGGGGGCTTGGGATCCTCTGATTTTGGGATGTCATTGCAATGGGGTATCAAGGGCTTCTTAATCAATTGCTTTGGCATGAACACAGCCTGGCCCAATGGATTACTCTTATGAACAATAAATATTGGCAATGGGATGCCATTGTGCGTAACTCTTATATCTAGTGGGCATTATGCACACATGCATGGGTGATGGCGTTGGAGCTTTTGGGTTGCCACCAAAGTAGTTGGTCAAAGCTAAGTATTCGGAGGTTAGGGGATGGCAGGGGTTATAGAAGGGCTGACTTCCAGAAAAAATGAAAATTTTTATCTGGCTTGTTAATCGTTCCACTATCCCCATGTGGCATGAATTACAATGACCAAGGGTTAATGTCAAGGCCATGTGTCCTTTTTGCATCGTAGAATTAGAAACTGTTGCCCACTTTATTTTTTAATGCCCATTTCTACAGAAAGTTTGCTAGGCTACGAAGATTCAGCCGGTGTTTGTGTTTGATGGTGATTCTTGGCCTACTACGATCTTGTGGGTGCTCTGGAAAACGTGGAACTACAGAGTTTTTCAGGGGTCTTGCCACCACCTTCGGCACAGGTTGTTGCAGTTGGGGTGTGGCTTTGGCGGGAGGTGCATTTGGCGATGGGGATAGTATGAGCTGTCTTGTATGGAGTACTAGGAGAACTCGATTCTCTGGAATATGGTTTACAGGGTAGGATGGGTGGATGTGTTGGCTTTGCTTAGGGGGAATCTTGATGTGGAAGATGGATACTCTTATACCAATTGGCAAGGGGATAGTACATGCTTTAGGTGGATGTGCTTGATCTTACAGAGGGAGCAATTGTGAAGTATGTGCATGTGCTGGTGGAGGGGGAGGAGGTGTTGCTTAGGGGGTGGGGGTTGCAAGATGTTTAGGATTTTTTCCTAGGGTTGGTGCCCAAGATTGGGAGTGGTCAAGTCTTGAAGTCGGCCTTGGACCCTCTATGGCAGGATGTAGATGTTATAGTCGATAGGTTTGTCATGCACTCTAGCAATGCTTGGAAGTTGCTAGGAGTACACTTTAGTTTCATGTGAAGCCTCCGAAGGGGGTATATGGTTAATGTGCCTTGTTATTTCTTGGCGGCGTTGTTGTGGTAGAGGAGGGGTACACATTCGGGCCTAATTTTCACTCTGTGGCGGGTGGCTTAGGGGGAGGTTCGATTGGAACCAAGGGCGATGTATGGTCGTTGGTAGCCACGCTGCTTTCCACCAGTGGTGGTGGACCTTATAGTGGAGTCAGAGGATTTTGATGACCAATGGGGGTTGTTGGGTCTACATGCAAATGAGGGTTCTAGGGGGGCTGCCTTGAGGGTGTTGGCTTTGTCTTCGGAACAACAATGGGGGAGAGGCTGGTTGAGGAGGGGTTTGGAGCTATAGGGGAGCAAGGGATTGAGGAATGGCTCTCCTATGGTAGAGGCGGTGGTTGCGCAGGCTTGAGCGGATGAGCATGCTCTTTGGTAGGCAAAATGGTAGTAGAGGGAAGAGGAGTTCTAGTAGTAGCTAGAACAGATGTAGCATTGACATGAGGAGGAATCAAAAGAGGAGAAGAGGCACATGGACCTAGCATAAGTAGTAGCAGTAAATGCACTGCAGCCTGCCCTGCGGAAAAAGATCCTAGAGCAAATTCAGGAAGAGGTGTGTCAATAGGAGGCCCAGGAAAGGGAGGATCAGGATTGCAAGGAATAGGAAGAGAGGTAGGCGGCCTAAATTCAGCAACACCTGGATCAAGCACATGAGAATGGAGTGTGGGGGGCAATGCCCCTATGTGATAATGAATATTGGCTGTAACATGCCTTGGGGGATCCTAAGAAAGCATGTCAGATGGAGGGGGAAGGACCCTCACCCTTATGCAAAGGGGGCAAAGTGGAATTCGTAAGAAAAGTTGAAGCCTTTAAGGATTTTCAGTAGATAGTGGCTTTTGTTGATACAGAGTAGCACATAGTTGTTTTGGATGCTATTCATGGTTAGAAGTGGGTTATATGCTGCAGTATGTGCTTGTCATGCCATATATAGGTGGTGACCTTGGGCTTCTCATGGTCCAGTTTCCTTGTTTCGTTGGGTCTTTTGGCTAGATAAAATTTCGAACCAATGGATCTGTCTTCATTATAGTACGTGTAGGGGGTGAAGTCACGGAAGCTATGAAATGGGGCATAGCCACTAAAACCAACATAGCAAGCACAACCCATCCCTTCTGGGTGAGAACGATTTGACCAATGCTCGATCAAGTGTTCCATTTTCTATACCAACTTTGACCAAGTTCAATGCCTCCCCTAATCAAAAAGTAGGATACCTATGTAGGAATCCTGACGAGTTCTTTGAAGAATCCCTATCATTTGAGATATTCTGCTTCCAACTCTAGCATCAACGTTGAGCATGAAAAGGGTTGGCTTCCCCCTATTAATTTCTAACCCCACTTCCAGAGTCATTCGATGGAGAGCCTGATCAATCGCCTAAGCCTGTGCCATTGTCCCTCACAAAAGAAGCATAGTGGTTTCCACATAATGTTTTGCTAAGCATTCCACCCCAACAATCTCTAAACCATTAACACCTTCCACTTTGCAATATAATTGTGAAGTATCCATTGCTATGATAAGTAGAAGAGGAGACAACGGATCAGCTTGCCTAAACCCTTGGCCAAGGGAGGAAAACCCTCAAAGTCTACCCCCAATATCAAAAGAGTATGCTACAATTGAATGCATAAGTTCACAAAATTGGAGTTAAATCTCTTGTGGATCATGATCGTGGATAGAGCATCCCAGTTAACTGTATCATATGCTTTTGTAATATCCAGCTTTAAGCACTCTCCAGGGAACCCTGCCTCCAACATCGAATGAAGAACCTCTTGCATCAAAAGTACCTAGTCCTGTAAGAATCTACCTTTGATGAAACCTACCTGATGCTCCCCAACCAGTCTTGGCATCAGCGGGACCAAATGTTGGACCAACATTTTTTTGAAGACTCGGAGTAGAACATTACAAATACCAATTGGCAGAAATTGCAAAGAATCTGTAGAGTTGGGTTGCTTTGGAAGAAGGAAAATCCTGGAACAATTAATCTCCTTGTGAACTTGCTGCCACTATAACATCAGGTTAAAGGCATCCAACATGTTTTGCCCCAGCAGACCCACAAAAGCCTTGAAAAACTTAATAGTCCAGCCATTTGGGCCAAGGGCCTTGTCCATCTTCATTGATGCCATCACCACTTCCAATTCCTGAAGCATGAATGGGGCTAACAATAGTTGGTTCTCAACTTCTCCTAAAGCTCTTTGCACCTATATAGATAGCGACAATGTGTGTCTCTTGCCCGAGATTTTAGCCCAGTAATCACTTATCACCCTTGCTATTTCCTGAGGGTCCTCAAGGGTGGATCCATTTTGCACCAAATGGAGCATTTGGTTTGCCTGTCCTAAAGATTTTGGTAGCCTCAAAGAAGAACCACATATTCCTATCCCCCTCCCTTAGCTAGCGTATTCGAGCCCTTTGCTTTCAGTACAATTCTTCTTCTACTGAAAGGTCTTGGAGATGTCAGAGAATTGCATTTTCCTCCCTTTTGAGATGTGCCCCAAATTCTTGTTGTGTTTGGATGTCTACAAGATGCTGTTGGAGCTCCCTCTTGCTGGTCCTAAAGGAGAATTTGTCCTCTAGTTTTTTAGACTAGATAGCCCATTTAAGTTGGAGGAGACCTTCCTTAAGGAAATCCTATAGGTGTCTCCGGTTGGAGAAACAACCCTAGATCTCCTTAATAGGAGGTCGGGGGGAGAGTGTGGAGGGAACCATATGGCTTACCCAGATGGCAAATGATGAAGCGATGATTGGATGCTTGCCTGTCCTTCCTAGAGACTTGGATATCAATGTGCATCAAAAGTTAGAGCTCACCCACACTTGATCAATTCTAGATAGAACCCAATCCTTTTCCCTTCGCTTATTACTCCAGTTGAAATGTTAGTCTTTTATCTCCATATCCACAAGGTCATGGGATTCCAAAAATGATAGAAATTGTTGAGAACTAGGAGGGTCTATGTTATCCTCCCCAAATTTTTTGCAAGGATTTAAATGTTGGTTGAAATCACCAACTAAGATCCATCTACATTTGTTAGGCACCAACGAGGCACCCCTCAACTCTTGTAGTCTTACTTCCCAGATTTGGGCCCCATAAAAGTTGGTAACCCATAGGCTAGATGAACATATAAAGTAATTATGCTCTAGGTAGATGAGTTGACCAGGTTAAAAGGTAACCTTGAAAGAATAGCTAAACCTCCTGCCCGACCTTGACATGCAACCAGTTGTATATGCCATTCTTTTCACTTTAGATAGTGGAATTTAGTCTACTACAATTTTGTCTCCTAGAGACAGACTATGTCACATTCTTGACTTTGAATAATCTCTTTCAGGGTATTTCTTTTGTAAGGCATACTTGATCCCTTACAGTTCCATGAGAGGATCCTCATGGTCTACCAACTGACCTTTTCATATAGACCTCTTTCAAGGTCGACTGTGGCCCCAAATTGATCTCCATTTGTGTCTTCTTGTTGTGAGCGATTGGTGTAGGAGGCCTGCCTGGCATCCCCAAATCCGGTGAAAAGGGAAAAGCTCCAAGCTCCTCTACCACAAGGTCTAAGATCTCTGTCATTTTGGGTATCAAAGCTTCGCTCACGATTGACACCCAGTCTCCTAACGGGGGAAGCTCTACCCCTTTTCTTGTCAGGGTAGGATTTGAGGAGCAGGAAGCATCCCACGCCTTGGGGAAACTGCCTTCCATGGAAATTGGCCTAGGAGCGGACCCATCTGGCATTGGTTGAGGGTTGGAAAACGTAGTAGGAGTCGGTTCCACCATCGGATGCCCATGATGTCCCACCCAAACCCAACCATCCACATTCATCTTAGGAGGGGCCTATCCTTTGGCATGGAAGTTGCACATGGCGGCTAGGTGGTTCCCCTTTTCACAAATGGAGCAGCTGGGGCCTAGTTGGCCTGAGTGTGGCTTGTTTGCAGACAAATTTTCATATTCCACCACAATCCTCTCTTCTTCCGACAGAAGCTCTAGGGCTATCTCTTGCATCAAATCCTAGGAAGATAGCAATCTCCATACACAAAAACACACACATTACATGGAGTCCGTGAATTTCTCAAAAGTAATAAACTCTTTGAAAAAACTAGCGAGGGCTTTTAGAAACTCAGGTGTCCACATCTCCCAAGGGATACCTGAGATTTGGATCCACATAGGAACATGAGAAAATAGGTCTGCGTCTTAGTGGGCACCAGGGCACCACAATGTTAGCGCCAACCCTTGCACCTCGTAAAACCAAGGACCCCTGAAACCCACCACCCACCCCACACCCCCCTGCCCCACAATAAAAAAATGAAACAAAGCTTTGTCATGGTCCTCTCCCAATCAGAACACAAAGAGGAGGAGTTCCTTTGAGAGGTTGCACACCTCATCCCCTAATCCCCATGTTTGAAGAGCCCATTTTCTAATCAAATCAAGCGTAGGGCAAGCCCTAGATGACACGAACTTACCAATTAAGCTTTGTTCCATTGTCTGAACCCCCTCAGAAGGAGGCCTATGAACCTTCAGCCGCATAGAACCCTTCCTTCAGGAGCATGCCTGAATGCCACCATCGCCTCGGCGCCAGCCCTCCCCATCACCAAATGCAGCCTCCTCGCTCCCACACCCCTCACATGTCCCACCAAAAGCATTACCACTCTGTCTTGCGAGGCCAACAGGACCCTCCTTGACCAACACAGGATGCGGAGCCACTGAGCCCCCACCACCCTCACCTGCTCCCTCCCCTGCACTTTGGTTAAGATTTATAATGTTTATGATGATTGTTTTTCTTTAGTTATAAGCATTAAGATGTCACATGCCCAAGTATTATGGTGTGTGTAATTTAATCATGGTTTATTTCAAGTATAAATTTTGGGGTGTGACATAACCCCTTCCACTTGGAGTCTTCTGACCTCTTTTGACAAGAAGCAATCATCCATGGTATACATGGCAAGGATAAAAATATATGGAGAAGGTGGATCCCCTTGGCATAATCCATGTTGTGGGGAGAAGAACTTGCTGAGTTTGCCATCAATCTTAAAGGAAAAAATGTTTGTATTTTCCAACAGATTTTTTATTGAATTCTTCTAAAGCATAATGCCTTGTAACAAAACCCAACTTATAGAATCATAAGCCTTTGTGATATCAAGGTTTTTTGCAATATCAAGTTTGAGGAACACACCAGGGAATTTGGCCTTAGAGTTGAGTGCATGAATTCTTGCAATAGAAGCTGATCATGTATGTATTGTCCTTTCACGAACCCTCGATTTTGTCCAACCAGGAGCAGCATGAGGGGCTCTAGCCAACATATCAGGATCTTAGAAAAGATCTGCATGAGAGTGTTACAAACCCCAAATGGTCTATAGTCTGAAGGGCACATGGGGTCCCTTATTTTAGGGGCCAAAACAATCCTTGAAAAATTCAACTCTTTCCTGACCTGTTCCTACTGTAACATCATATTAAAACAATAAAAAAATGTTGTCCCCTATGACAAAAAAAATTCTCTAAAAAACTCTATTGGCCACCCCTCTAGCCTAGGAGCTCTCCCAAGCCGCATGGTAAAACGAACATTTACAACCTCAGCTCTGGTGATGGACGCACTCTATCTGTGATTATCTTGTTGATCTAGCACCTTCTGCATGAGATTATAGATAGAGGAGGGTGCTACCCTTGCCCAAATAGCTTTCCAGTATTGCTTCATAGCATTCAACATTTTGGCAAGATCAGATAGAGGCTCCTGTCCAACCTGGAGCATATGTATCTGTTGAGCTCCTATAAGTGCCTTGACTACTGCAAAGAACTTGGTATTCCTGTCACTATCTTTCAGCCAACGGACCCTAGACCTCTCTTTCTAATACGATTCCTCCTCATGAGATAAAGCTTGCAATTCCCTAAGAATTTGTATCTCTTCATCAGTAAGATCAAGGCCCTGTTCTTGCTGAGATTGAATGTGTATCTGACATCAATCCTCATTATTTTAAAATTGTGTAGTTATTATTTTGAAATTTCTTCTTCATTGAGAATACATGAAACACGTTTTGAAATTGAATTCAGTTTGTTATATGGTATTCTTACAAGCGATTTTGTTACATGCAGGTTCAGGGAAAGCTGTATCTGAACATCAATCCTCATGAAGAAGCTCCAGAGTGGAGAAAATCAAAGGGATCAAAAACATTATTCCCTCTCCAGATGTTCTTTTCCACAATAGAAGTAAGCCCCTGGTTATGGCAGAGACAGCTATAAGGAATTTAAAAGTTGTTCCTAATTACTAATATGCTATAAATAGAGAACTTGCAACATGCCTTATGTGTTAATTGTTTCAATTGCAAATATTTTCTGCCGTACCTCGTTAAGGTCATGGTTTTGTGATGGAATTTTATTATACTCTACCAATCCAACATTATTCCCTTTTTCTTCGGACAAGGCTAGGATGCCGATAACGATGATGAAGAATAATTTAACGTTATAGAATTCTTCTATTCTCTAGTGTTGTTATGAAAAGATAAGAGATCCCTTTTGCAAGAATTTACTTATAAAGTTCTTTCGTAGAGAACTCAACGCTAAATAAAACTGAATTTCAGGACGAAGATGTGGACCAGATAAAGAACTCTCAATATTCAACCCTCAGTGAAGGCTATGAACTACCACCTAATGTTGTGATCATCACACTTAAGGTATTACTAGTCATACCTAAGACTACCAATCCATTGGTGACTACATTCTTCAGCGCTGAAACAACGTTTTACATTGTGAATAGGAACTTGATAATGGCCATGCATTACTTCGTCTTGCACATATTTACGAGGTATTTTGATGCTCTTCTTTCAAATTGGTTTTTAGTATTAGAGAAAACATACTCTGGGTATTTCCACCTCATCTTGTGTCTCTGCAGGTTGAGGAAAGTGGTGAACTATCAAAAACTGCAGAAGTTGACCTGAAAAAGTTGTTTCAGGGACGAAAAGTAAGTTTTCAGCTTGCAATAAGATTAACCTTTTTTTTTTTTTTTTTAAACAATGCTTTCCTGAGAATGACATTTTATCGGAGGTACTACCATATTTTCTAGCATGTATACAAATGCTCAGTTGTTTTGTCATGTTCAAGCAGACAAGAAAATAGTTTTTGAATTTCCGTTGTTTTCAAATTAGTCGGCTATGGTCCATGTGCCTGTATTTGAAGTACTCATTTCCCAGATCATTAACATGCTCCGTCATTGCATGAAATAGTTTCAATAGTTTGGCTGAAAACAGAAATGTGTGTTAGTGTTTGTTTTTTCAATGCCTCATGGATAGTGATGACATGATTGCACAATGGAAAACGGATGGTCGTACAAAACAGAGGCTTCATGTTTAAACCTTCATTGAGGCCTTGAGGTGCACAAAGTTCGCACACTGTGATATTGATGCAGAATGCTTCCTCATTAATTTTACTTCTCCAGGGTTTATTTCATACATCCATGAAAGTCATAACTTTTTTCTTGCCAGTTTGTCCACCAGAATATGAGCCAGTACAAAAGGAGTCTCCTTCTACATAGATTTTAGAAGAAATTCAAAGATATGCCACATCAAACAAGTAATAATATGACAGGCCCCAAATTGAGACCTATACTTCAATGGAGAATATACTATTCAAATGCCACACTTGCTAAGATTGTACACAACTATAGCCTCAACGTTGCTTATAATCTAACAGACAATATCAGTGATTGGAATAAGAAAATGAATAAATTGTTGGAAAAGAGAAGACAAATATGTTGCTATTATTTGTTGTATTTCCTCTTATGTTGTTTTTTTTTGTAAACGGATGTTGAATTAAAATAAAAAAAAAGGAATCACTTTGTAAAGTGATGGGGATGTGTTTTATCCCTCATGAGTTAGGATTGGGGTTTGGTCCTAATGTTTCCTTATAAATAGAAGGTTGGTGGTAGCCTTTATATGTGTGTGTTTTGATGTGGAAGCATTCAATCAAGGTTTTAACTTGGGGATGTGAGTCTTGTTGATGTTGATATGAGATCTGTTGGAGAAATAAATTGGGTGTTTGGGAAAGTTATAAGGATGGCTTGTGTCTTTAAGATTTGAGTAGAATAGAAGGTAGATTAACATTGTCATTGAGATCCGTAGTGTTCTGATAATTTCTCCAAAGTTTCTCTAGCGTGTTTTCAGATTTGATTTGTTGATTGTTTTAGTGAAACTCTTGCTTTTGATCATAACAACTGGTATTAGAGCCAAATTTAAAGAGATGGTGAGGTTGTAAACAATGGAAAGATGGGTAAGAAGGAATTGGAACATTTGGAGTATTTTGATGAAGTTTGTTTTAGCACAAAAGGAATGCAGGAGGCCCTTGAACCCTCTCAAGCAATGGGAATGTCGAATGTTGATTAGAGAAAGATTAAGACTAGGGCATTATCTTTCATTCATCCAACCCTAGGCAATGAGATCTTGGCGTCAATTAAACCTGATATGGATCTGCATGATAATGTGGTTGCCAAGCCTAGTGTGGGGTTGGCATTTGCCAGTATGTCAGCTTCAATGTTGATCCTTGGGCTACATCCATAGGAGGGTTTTACTATGCCTCTAGATTCCACAATAGATGGAAAATAGTTGCATCCTCTAGGGGACTAGGTGTTGGTGCATCGTTTGACCACACCCAGTCTGGGGAAGGTGCCCTAGTTGAGCAAAGAGGCTTGGGGGTTTCAAGTTTCGGTAGAATCTGCGAAGGTCAGAAAATCATCCATGCCACTGGTATGCAACAAGTAGACTTAGTTGGAAATCGATTTAGGGATTCAAATGACCTTGAAAGAGGTCTACCAAAAAAGGTTTGCCGGTAGACCATGAAGATCATGACCTGGAATTGTAGGGGCCAAGGTACCCCTTATAAGCACTATACCTTGAAGGAAATGGTATATACTTGCGTGATGTTGTTTGTTTGCAAGAAATCAAGCTGCAACAATGAGAATTTAGGCTTTTACAATGGAACAAGCGGTAGGTTCATTAGGTGACTTGCCATGGGTGTGCTAGAGGACTGGTTGTCCTATCTCGATTGCTATTCTGATTCGTGGATTCTTCAGATTGGAGCATTATTGTTAGGTTGACCTCTTTAGGCCTATGGCTTATGAATTTCTATGGGATTGAGGAGTGGGAGAAGCAGCTCAACAAGCGTCAGAGGATCACCAAGGTTATTCTTGATTGGTGATGGTGGATCTTGGTTGGAGATTTCAACAAGTATTTGCACGCTTGGAAGAAATCGGGAGAAGATTGCATTGCTCCTATGGGTGTTGATTAGTTCAAGCTATTCCTCCAGCAGCACAACCTTGTGGATGTTGATATTGGAGACTACCTCTATACCTAGAGCAATTGTCAACAGGGGAAAGATAGGGTGATGTCACGGATCGATAGGTTTTGTGTCAGTTCGCCCTTCTTGCTTGAGTAGGACATGCAAGTCATGGGGAAAGAAAGGCACACTTCGGATCACAGATCATTGATTTGTCAGATAGGGTAGCAGTCCCACCCTGCGGTTTTGATGTTCAGATTTGAGAGAACGTGGCTCATGAAATCTTGGCTACAGCTACATGTGATTGCTATTTGGGACAAATACTTAGCCGGGAATCTAGGCGATTTTCTAAAGAGCGGTCTCAACCTCTTGAAGAGGGAGATTTGATCATTGAGGCAGGAAGAGAAATACACCTTTCAATCACATTGGGGGATACTATAGTAGTAGCTCCTGGTTGTCCAAGCAAGGTAGGAAACGAGGGAATCTTTGGTACAGGAGGAGTAGGAGGTTCTGATGGGGTTACAGAAGGTGGATAAGGAGGAAGCCAATTATTGGTGACAACGCTTAATAAACAAGTGGCTGAAGAATGGGTACAGACTCGCTTCTTCTTTGCTGCTGCTTAGGCTAACAACTTGTCGAAGAAGGTGCCTCAATTGGTTCAGGCAAGGACAAAGCTAGTTTAGACACAAGACAACACACAAGAATTTTAGACCTATTGGGCTGATATTTGGAGGGAGAGGAAGAGGCTTCCTCTTTTGATCCCAATGCCGTAGGTCCTCACTAGGGAGGACAATTGTAAACTACTTGAGCCATTTATTTGGCATGAGTTTGAAGATGCTATGGGGGACCTAAAGCTGGGTAAGGCCCCTGGGCTTGATGGGTGGCCCATTGAGTTCTTTAGGGAATTTGTGGACATTCTTGGAAGGAATGTGCTTGATGCGTTTAACACTATGCTCAAATGGAGATAAGTTCGCTTTGAAATCAATTGCTCTAGGATTGTGCTTATCCTGAAAACTGCTGACCCCTCTAATCCCTCTCCATTTCAACCAATTTGACTGTGCAACACTTTGCTCTGGTTGTTTTTGAAGATGATTGTTAGGCAACTGGCTCCTTTGATGTCGGGGCTGGTCCGTAATAATAGGCAAGCTTCATTAAGGAGTAGTTTTTGTAGGATTAGGTGATCCTATTGCAAGAAGTTTTGAACTCTTTCTACACAACGCTCTTTCTAGGTATGTGTTTCAAACTTGATATCACTAAAGTTTATGATATTGTCAGCTGGGAAGCCATGAGGGAAATTATGACTTGTAAAGGCTTTTGTCATAATTTTGTTGATTTATGTTCATTTGCAATCATTGGCTGCCTATTCCCTTGATCTTGATGGAAGGCTCTAGGGATTTTCCTCCCGAGGTAGAGGCCTTTGGCAAGGAGATCTGTTGCTCCCATACTTGTTTATCATTGTCATGGATACTTTGCAAGCATACTGCAGTGCTAACGATGTTCAAGGGCTCAACATTGTTGGTGTGGAGTGTATGGCGTAACATTATGCTGATGACACTATCCTTTTTACCAGGGCCATTGTGCCACAAGCTCAGGTGATGGATTGCGCTCTTACAAGGATGGCCTGGGAGATAGGATTGGAGGTGAACTGGGCAAAATCGGCATTATACCTGACCCATACAAATATCCAAGTTAAGGGGAAAAACATTCGGTTATTGGGCATCATGCTTTGGAATAGGATGTATATCTTGGGTTTCATATTTTTGCCTAGAATAGATGATGGGCTTTGCTCAAATTGCTCCAGTAGTTATAGTAGCAGATTGGATACTAGACAATGTGATTCTTGATGAGAAAGGGAAGGATTCTCCTTGCAATGGTCATCCTTTGTGCTATTGCTTCTTGCCTACAAGAATTAGAAGTAAAGTGGACCAACTAATGCATGGTTTTATTTGGTCTAGGGTGAAAAAAGTTGGGGGGGTGGGGGGTGGAGATATTGTGGCTTGGCCTAGGGAAGCAGACGGACTAGGGATTCTCAGATTTGAGGATATGGTTAGAATGGGACACTAGCAGCTTGTACATCGGCTAACCAGGATTGACACAAACTAGATGCAATGAATCCAAATTATGCAGAACAAATATCAGCGATGAACAGTGGTGCATCGTGACTCGTTACTTTGGTGCTCGCTTTGCCATTATGTTTAGAGCATGACATAACTGGGTTTGATTGTGGTGCCACCCTGCCTCATTATATTACATCAATACTTGACGATCCTTGGTTGGTTGCCAATCTAGCATGGTAGACTATCGGACAAGATAAAGGCTTTCCTTTGGTTAGCAAACCATGTTGCCCTTCCCATGTGAGTGGAGTTGAGGAGACAAGGGTTGAACTTAGATGACATGTGCCCATCTTGTAGTCAGTTGCCTAAAACATGATGCCACTTTGCTTTTGAATGTCCTTTTAGCATGGCAACGTGGCACGTTGCTGGGATCTCCTTGCTTGTACAGTTTGATAGTGACTCTAAGGCCTTTGCGATTTTGTGGTGTTTGTGGTAGTCACGCAATCACCTTATATTCCAATAGGTGCCTTTACCACTGCCCTGCATAGGTGGCTGCGGAGGGAGTGAGGTTATGGAGAGAAGCTATAGTCAACATGGGCGCTACTCCTACTTTCGAACCTTCTTGTGCCAAGTTCCAAGGAATGCAAAAGTTGTGGGACTTGGTTACGCATGTCAGGTGGGCTGATTTCCTCCCATTATCGGTGGGAGATTTGGCTCTATCAGATGGTGAGTTTTTTTGCCAATTGGTAGAATGACTACACTTTTCGTGGAATCCAGATTGACCTCATTGAAGAAGCAATGGAGGGAGTTTTGGCTATGCTAGTCTTTGGGGAGGTTGTGTTGCCAACAAGCAAAGGCTTGCAGGTTGTGCTGCAGACATTGGAATAGGAGATTCAACAGGAAAATGAGCACAAGGAAGACGAATTGCTCCAGCAACAACTTGACCAAGTGCATGAATAGAATATGATCACCTGGCTACAAGAGAGGAAATACTCCTATGTCAAGATGCACATTAATCATAACTCCTCTTGGCAGGAACTTAGGTGGCATGTCTGACTTGTGTATGCGAAACTCCATCCTAACGGTAGGGACAGTGTAGTTGCTAGGGCATGTAAGGCCAAGGCCTTTAAGAGTTTTCAGCAAGTGGCTGCATTTGTGGATATTGAGGAGCATTGTGCTCTGCTTGACACCCTTCCTTTGCAATACTGGCCTAATTGCAAATGCATGCACCTGCCCAAGCATCTTTGAGGGGCAGGTTTTCCATTTTGTTGGTGTTATGTTTGTGTCTCCTTGTGTTGGTTCAGGTTTGCCTTGCTTGGATGGATGGGCATTTGGTTTAGGTTTTTCTTATCACATGTGGTTCATGTATAGAAGGGACCTGGGGACATGTTTATGGTTTTGTCAGTTGTGGCTAGGAAGGAGTGTATCCCACTGGGTGAGTGTATAGAGGGTTTGGGGGATGAAATGACCCCATTTTTTGGGTTTAGAGTTTCCTTGGGGGTTTCTTTCCGCCAATTTTTCTTGTAAATTTTCCACAGTTATTCTTATATGTTCTTGAAATTTTCTCAAATTTTTTTTATCAGTATGATATTGCTTCTCTGCTTGTACCTTTTATTTTCTCTATTTTTTCCTTCCCTTTTCTTTTCTTTTGTTTTTCCTTTTTTGAGAAGAGGTTGGGGCTTTTATTATTCTAAAATTAGTAACTAGTATATTTACAATTTGGAGGGTGGGAAGGGGAGAAGAACCCCCTCCTAGAAAGCAAAAGTGGGGGTAAAGGCCCCCCCAACAAAACTCTTAGGGATAGATCTTTTCCATACTGAAAGAAACAAAACACATGGAGGACCGTAGAGTACCGTGACTAGTACCAAACAAAAACCTTCTAGATCAGGGCAGGTGGATCCCCCAAAACATCCCCATGCTGCACAATGTGCCCCATTTCAAAACCAAACTCTAAAGGGGTCTTCGCAATTTTGTGTAAGGGCAACACACCTTTTCCTTGGCATAAATGGCATCCAAGATGGCCTTGTGATGTTCATACATCACAAAGGTAGTAGCCTCTTGAAATTGCTTGTATTGTTCTTCTTGTTGCTTGCACTTCTCGGCTCCCAAACCCTTGGCCCCATCAAGATGCAATTTGCCCACAGTAATTTGGATGAATCTACGCAAGGTGTGCCAAGTAGTATTTTGGTTGACGTCCATGATGACATATGGGCAATGTCCCATTTGTAGCCAATGATGAGCATTTGACTAATGCTCCACATCTTGGCTTCACTTCATTTGTTCTTCTTCCTGCAAATCCTTGACCTATTGTTCCTTCTCTTCTTTGGTTTTCCTTTTATGTTTGTGCTTTTCCTTGAGCAATTCCCCCTTTGTTTGTGTATGCATGGTATCTTCCAATTCATTTTTAATGGTGACCTCCCTCAAATCTCGTTAGTGTCTTTCCTCCTTGGTAGCTTCTATGTGGCATTGTTTTCCTTGCTTAGTGCACAACTATTGCTCTAGTTTGTGCTTTTGTGGATCCACTTCCCAAGCAGCCCTCTCTTTCACACACACCCTAACCTCCACCTCAGCAGTGGCCCTTGTGAGGTCCTCCTTGTATTTTGCCTGTAACTCTCAGTAGAGTGCTTCTATGGCTTGCATGATCTGCTCTTGCACATTGAATGGTTGGTCTGTTGCAAACTCCTACCAATCCAAGCTAGACCCATCTCCCACCCCTTCCATAGTGCCATGCATTGCCAACACCAAGGAAGGGGAAGCCCCTTCAATATTGTGTTGTTGCTCGTAGATGGTTGTGAAAGGTGAGGATTGAGTTGGCAGTGGGTCCAGTGGTTGGGTAGCTCACTAGATGGCCAAAATTAGGTTAGAATGGTGCCCCTTGCATTCCCTACACAGTGAAGCCAGAAGGAATTTTTCCATGTTAACCCGACTTCCAAGTTGCAAATACATCAAGAAGGTGAAGTGAGGTCCCTACAATTTCTTGTTGTTTTCAAACTACATGAAATAGTGGTCCACTAACTCTATTCCTTTTTGCCAGAGAGTTGCAGCAACATTGACTTTGGGACCTACCCACTACCTTAGTCACTAGATTGTTAAAGAAGCCTTTAGCATCCTACAGTTCCTAACCCATGGGCAAGACAACCTCCCCATCCTCCGACACCTCTTGGTACCCCACAATAGCTACCTCGGTCAAGGAAATGTGGATGGCATGGAACATTGTTTAGTTTCCTCTCCACCATTTGTAGAACGATCTGTCAACAAGGTCGAGGTCTCCCATGAGCAAAGGCAGGAGGTTGGCCTAGCGCACTTGCATCACCATATCCTAGAGCTCTTTGTTGCTTTGGAAGTTCATGCATTCAAGCTCATATGTAGGGGTCACACCCATTGTTGCTAGTGCCTCCTTCCACAACCGTAGCCCAAGGAGCACAACCTGTGCCCATGGCTTAAGCAGTGTTGACCTAAAGATACATTCGTTGTGGACTTTCCAAATGGCAACAATAGGTGCATCATCATTCAAGTGCAGCGGCAACTAATTGGCGACAACAAACATGGAGAAATAGGCAAAATGATGGATCATTTTCTCCATAGTACAACAAGGGGGCTAGGTGTCATTTAATTGTAGCTTGTGCTCCCATAGTAATGACCGCATCAGTAGTGTGCCTTGGAAAAAGAGCCAAATAAAACATTTAATCTTTTCTAGTAGGTGCCCTTCCTAGGTGGCTTCCCAACCAACAACAATAGGGTATTTGTGCTTGATGATGCCTTGTGGTTGCATTCCTAGCATTTCTAATTAAATCACCTTATGCACATGGTTGCAGAGCTTACACCAAATGTGAGAGTCCCACACATCTACAGTTCAAGGCTAATATTTGTTCTTGAGAATAAGTACCCATTGTGTTGGGTAATTATCATTTTGCATGAATCTATTTATGATCCCCTGATATCCCATTAGGATGGCATTGTTGAACTTTAGCACCTCCAAACCCCTTGCCAATTTTGGTTTGGCGACTTTGTCCCAATAGACAAGATGCATTCATTCATCCCCTTTTTTACTCAAACCGAATAAAATTTCAAATAATTGATCCACTTTGTTAATGATAGCTTTTGGAGGAATGGTGACAAAGGCAACTAATCTAGCAATGGTGGACAAGATTGAAGTTGCCAATATGATCTTTCCTTTTCTTGTGAGGAAGTGTGAAGCCAAGTGCCCCACTCGTGATTGAAGTCTTTGAAATAGCTTATTCCATGACATCTTCCTATTCCATGCAAACATGGGAATTCCCAGGGAAGAGTCTTGTATTGTTCCTTGTAGCATTCCAAGTTCCTGGCACACTTGAATTTTAGCAGTCCTATCAATGTGAAAGAAGTGGATGATGGACTTCCCCTTATTGAGCTCCAGCCCCACCTCATGTGGTATTCTATCAAGTGCCCTATTCATTGCTTGTGCCTGTGGAATAGTTGCCCAGGTAAGTAGTATTGTATCATCTACATAGTGTTTAGTGATACAATTCACCCTTTCAATGTGCAGCCCTTTGATCCCTTCCATCCTATAGTAAAGATTCATGGTGTCCATGGCAATAATGAATAAGTATGGTGATCCTTAGCAATGCCCTCTACTTGGGGAGGAAAATCCCTAGGGCATTTGTACTATTTGGAAAACTTCATATCAAAACTATGACTTAACTAATCTCATGTATGATTGTTTACAAAGATCCAAAATGCTATAAAAATAGCCACTTTATAGTATAAAATTCAAAATAAGAGTTCTTAATTAGAGCTACACAAGTTGCTCTTCAAGCTAGACTAGAAAACTAACAAGATTAAGGTTAAGCCTTTCCACCACTTGTACGTCCCACTTGCACTTGTAAGTCTTGGTCCTACCACAAATCTAATATAGTAATAAAAGAAATGAGACATGATTATAGGAAGCATAACTTCTCATGCTCAGTTACAACAAGAAGTAGAATCAAAGACAAGGTTAGCACTGACTCAATAAGCAAGGTTCCAATGTTAATAGCGTTGTCATCAAGTTACACACTTTATGCAACATACCACAATAGATGACCCAACTTAAGGTTCATTTAGGCATTACATAACAACATTTAGAATTTTAATAAACAAATGATCATCAATTTGGTAGGATTCAATATTCTAACAAGACCTATCATTTGGCATAATCTATTTGTAGGACCCTAATAACCATCTTTTCCAGTCCTCTAGAAACATGGAATTGTACTTACATTAGCAACTAACAAGGATGTGACTCATAATGATGGGATGATTACAAGGCCTATTTACCTCCTCCTCTCATTAGACTAGGATGTGACCTTGTCACTTCTCATGATTCTAAAAATTGATGCATCTATTGCATATCATCTAATTTTCGTAGCACTATCACATCTACAAAAAATAGCATCGTCCAAGGTGATTGCCAAAACTTTCCATCACTTGCAAAGCTAGAAAACATCAAACATTTGTGTGACTCACTTGTTTCAAGTTTTATTTTACAAGCAACACTAACGAATGTGGTTGGATGTACTCTTAGTCCTCTAGTATGTTTCCGCCATACAAAATCATTTAATCTTATAATAGAGTTTAAACAATGGCTTGGAATAAAAAAAAGGTATAGGTTTCAACTACTTTGCCCACGCAATGTAGCACTACATTTTCACATTGATGGCCATCCAATTCGTAGAATTGAATCACCATCTAGCTATGAGTTGGGTTATCTTTGGGTTCTAAACTACACAATTTAAGGATTGGCTCAAACAACATTTTTGGACTACCCCTTGATATACCCCTAAGGTAGGGAACTAGGGATCATATGTGAGGTGGATACACACTTACAAATCTTGTTTGCATCATTGAAAAGCTTTCAGTGTTATGCAACTCAACCTTCTTAGGTTCAATGACTTAGGATATTAAGCTGAAGTAAGCATATGTATAGGTAGGGTTGGATAGTAGTGCTTATCTCCACATCTAGGATAGGGTGTATGCAAAATAAATAAACAATGTAACCCATCCATTCAAGTTATAGGGATGAATATATTATTTTTAGAATATTTAGTTAATGATCCCAAAAAAATACTGCATGCTTTACACAGTGCATACCAATTTAATGCATCATCCACCTATTTACTAATTGAGTTTAGGTGAATTGCTTATCCTAGGGCCCAAAGGGCTTCTAATCATAATTTATATGGGTTAATTTTATGGAAAGCAAATAAACATACATGATCACACATATTTTCTTTCTTTTCTTTGCACAAAAAAAAAACCAATATAATTGCTGATAAATAAATGGGATTAGCTCATTGTAGCAAAAATAAATAAACAATATTTACTTTGCATGAAAGGAAAATCTAACTATGACAAAATGTACAAACATTCATGTAATGAAAGACTTACTCCAAAGATACTTCCAGGTTTCCAAGATGTCATCTTTCCATCATACAAATGAAAAAAGTAATTGTGCATCTCAAGTGTAATTTAAATGCCATATTAGAACTAGCTGACATCATCCAATAGAGAGTTACAATAGATGGGATTTGTTTTTCATGGGACAAGTAGGCAATGTTTTCTTTCATTTTCAAGCATCCAAAATTGGGCAAACACAGTTTGAAAGTAAGGCTTGAATTTTTAGCAGTCATATCTATGTTTAGGGGAGATGGAGGGTCTGAAAACAAACCTAAAATTATAATCCACAGTTCATGAGAGTTGGGATTTAACAAGGTTTTAGCTTGTTTTGTTTTTGTTTTTTTCTCTATCAACCTAAGATATCTTTTAGGCTATGCAATATTTGTAATTGTGAGATAGAATCTTGGGAAGTAGATTACTAGCCATATAATAATAATAATAACAGTCCCCTTTTTCTTTTTATTTATCAAGCTAAAACAGAGGAGATAATCTCTAAATTCCTTTGTTTAAAAGAAAACAAAACCAGAGGCAGATTCAATATGTGATGGTTGTCATTTCCATTTTTACCTTGTTAGTTACCATTTTACACATGTCGAGCTGGTCATAATGAGCACAAACATGCTATAACTACTATGCTAGAAATTAATATTTTGATTGAATTGAGGAAAATATGGTCCCACCAAGTATCTTTTTAATTGTTTAACATTAAAATTTAAAAATCCAGAGCTTGAATTGAACAACTAATTGTAGATCTATACTCTAGGTGTAAAAATGAGTTAATCCACCAAATTTGAGTGTGATCTGACAACTTTGAATTTTGACATATTTTAATTAATTAAATATNTATCTAATGTATGATTGTTTACAAAGATCCAAAATGCTATAAAAATAGCCACTTTATAGTATAAAATTCAAAATAAGAGTTCTTAATTAGAGCTACACCACAAGGCTAAGATTAACCCCGAATGGTGGCCACGTCGTTTAAATTGAAGGGCTTCCAAGAAAAAATGGGGAAGGTTAACCTGGCAGCGAAATTTCAGGCAACGNTATGAAAATAAACCATGGATCCACATCACATTAATTTCCTAGAATTATT
>MNCI01010471.1:223281-282850 GCA_015680685.1 Gnetum montanum
CACCACAAGGCTAAGATTAACCCCGAATGGTGGCCACGTCGTTTAAATTGAAGGGCTTCCAAGAAAAAATGGGGAAGGTTAACCTGGCAGCGAAATTTCAGGCAACATACCGTTGCCAGATTGGACAAAAAATCTGTCCACCAGAGCTTCCGCATGGGCCCAGAGATGGGGTAGAGAGGATCTGGGCACTTGTTGGCTTTGTGTGCATGGCACGGGCCCTTCGAAAAACAATTTTGCGTCAGCCGCTGGCTAAAAGTTTTATAATGGTGATTTAGGACAAGGAAACCACTTACACTTCAATCTAAGAGGAAACTAGTTGTGTATGGTAGTGATATTGAGGTTTCCTGAAAAAAGCTTCCAAGATATCTTTGAGCATAAACATCCTAATATCAGTGAGATATGCAAGATATACCAAAATGTAATAAAGAAGATCCAATGTTTTAGGGGTACGCAAGCCTCATGTTCAGGGTAATTTAGACCAAATAAAGAGGGGCGTTAAAGAAGCATTAACTAGTTTGTGACTTTCTAATTACTACCTCTTTGTATTCTACAGACCTAGTGAACCCCACTGGTTCACATTATTAATCCCTGGTCCCTACGATGTATCTCTATTTCTATTGCTTATCATCCTTTTCTATCATAATCGTTACCCATAATTGATAAACTCTTGACTTTTATCGAAGGCCTTTTTATTGTTTTCATTTTGCATCATGTGTACATGCTCAGCAGGGGTCATCAATATTGTTATGCTTAATGTCTGTTTTATTCTCCTTACGTTTGACTTTGAAATATCTAGTTGGGTCAAATTTGACACTGCATGAGCACTCTAGCCTGTGGACCAATCAAGCATATCAATAATGTCCTTTGGAGAGGTAAAATGGGTCTTTGATTTGGCTTGCTGATGTGAGAAATTTCCCTAAACGGTTGGGTTTACAAAAAAAGCTAGTGTAACTATATGTGCTTCTGCCTTATAGAAACTTGAAGGGTTATTATCCTTGAGATGTTTCTATTGATTTCTTCATAATAGATGTTTATATCGTGATCTTTGGTTGATTAATTTCTAGTTGTAATCCAAAATTGTTATTATTAATAACATTTTCTGTTTGCTTGTTCGAAAAAAATTCCATGAGAAAGGATGTGTGCATTGCAATGAATGGGAACCATAATGCTCCAGACTATGAAATAGTGTGTACAGCTCAGTAAGTTGGTTATTTGTTTGAAGTGCCAAGAATCACACTGATACATTATTTATTGCATTCTGCAGATTGAAGATATCACTGAACTTAACCTTTCAGCTGTTTTAAAGAAATCAGACATGAAATCATTAAAGTGGAAAATTGAAGGTGAAGGGTTAAAGCTGGATCAACCGTGGCCTCAGAAAAGAAAACAAATCAATGAGGAAGAGTTTGTCATTGAATTGGCACCAATGGAGATTAAAACCCTTGAAGTTGAATTTGAAGTTTAAAGACATACCTATATAAATGTTTTCGAAGGTTTCCTGAAACATATTACATAGTTAAACATCCATATTCAGTCTTCCATCATTTTAATATGCATGGTGTTTGCATAAATCACGGAAATCATTTTGGAGCAAGTTCACTCCTTTGAGACATTTCAAAGCTTAAGTTGTTTTTAATTAAGATTGGTTATTGTTCCTGTTCATTTTGCTTCTTAATGTCAAGGCTAGAAGATTTCATTATCAAAAGGACTCACGCAGTGATTAAAACTTAATTCAAGGTTGAAGGCTTCAACGGTAGTTTTCATACATACCAATGCTTGATTGGAACAACAGGTATATATACTGTAGTTATCTGACCATAATCTAAGTTTATTCATGCCTTTTTGAATTATCCTTTGGTGTTTGAACAGGTGGTTTAGTCCTTGTTGCGTAATTTATTCATGACTTTTCGCAAGTTGATCCACCTTTTCTTGACACTCGCAAACTCAGTGAGCTACATTTGATAGATTTGTTTGGATAGATATTGTAGCTAACTTCAACGCTGGGCTGACAAACCATTCCTTACAAATGAATGAAAGTAGTGATAACCTGTTTATCAAGGATCCTGCTGTTTAGAAATATTCAATAAGTGGCTTTTATTATGCAGGCAAATGCACAAAAACCAAGACGTATAATTGAGCTGTAAAATAGGCTAGTATGATTTAACTATTGTTGATGAGCTTGATGATTTGTATGATTTGATGCTGAATTGTTGATCTATGTATGATTGTATAATTGTGATGGATTTGAGGATTATCAATATGTTGATGACTTGTATGTTGAATGACACCTTTGATGTATTTGTGATTGGTTAAATGACTATGGTGCTTTGTTGATATTAAATCCAAGTTTTGTTAATGTGTTGATGAGTACTACTATGGATGCATGAACTAAGTATGTAATGGTTGCTATTTAGTATTTATTGATAGAATGAAATAGAGGAGTGTTCTATTGTTTATGAGATTACTACTATGATTTGATTATTTATGTGTGCATAACCGATGTGGATCACAATTTCTTAAATCAGTTAGAACATTCCTTTGTAAAGTCTCTCTATGTGTGGGTATCTCATGTACATACTTCTTGTATGTTCATATAAGTTTGGCATCCATTATCTTTAGGCATTGCTATGCAAATACCAAGTATTGAGTAATCACATTTGAAAAGAAAAGAAAAAGGTGATAGCATATACAATCTATTGCTATTTATGGTTTTATCATGTGTAACAAAGGAAAAAAGAAAAAAAGAGGAACTTGGATTGAATTAGGTGTAATTGCATTATTGTCTTCAATGATCTTCTGAAGAAATAAAATTAATTAAATCAAAAATTAAATCCCCTCTCAATAGTTGTAGAAAGGTTGCATGATAACCTTTTGATGCTTATAAGACAATGCAACACTAGTTACAACACCAAGTGCTTGAAGGAGAAGTTATTTCCTTGGTTTGATATTTTGATATTATGTTTTTCCTCTTGCTTAGGGAACTTTCATCCATTCCATGGAATTCAAGTGGAACAAGGGTTAGAGGGAGTTTGCTTTAAAAATAGAGAGATTAGATATGTATATTTTATCTTGGAAGGAATGGAACCAAAGTCCTTTAGGTTGCAAGAGATATTCTTTTATTTTTTAATGGTGGCTTAGGGAAGTTTGAACCTAAGACTTTATTTTAGATGTGTGTGTGTTTTTTTAAATGCAATAGCAAAAAAAGAAAAAAAAAAAGAAAAGGGGTAACTCCCATAAAGATTTATTTACATTAAAGAAATTGAATTTGAAACTGCAACTAAAATTGAATTTGAAAACAAAGTCAATAAAAAAGGCTAGGAAGAAGGGGGAAAAGGAAGAGGAAGGAGAGGAAGAGAGAATAGAGGAGAGGAGATAGAAGATTTTAACAGCAACAACACTAGGAGCACGATTATAGCAACACACAAGTAAGCTAAGATAATACTATTACCAATAGCAATAGAGAAAAAGCGCGATTGCATAAGTTTAGTAATTAAACAGAAGAGATAGCACTTGATGGCTAGGAAAAAAGGGATGGTTCAGAAAGGCTTCAAAGACTCACAAGGTGTGTATAGTTCCTCTCTTGTTTCACTTATGCTTGAAGTATGTTTTGATCTTTAGAATTCTTTCACCATATTGGGTGCGTAATAAATTTGTTTTTTAATTTCAAGTTTTTGGATTATTGGATCCTTGTTTTCTTAGATTGCTCCATCCGTCCTCTCACTTTCAAGCCTAAATGACTTTGATGAGAGTTGTTTTCAGATGAACATGGGAACACTCATAAAGATTTAGGGCAATTTGGCATAAAAATTTGACAATAGGGACCAAGAATCCTTGATAGGAGGATTCAATAGAAAACAAGAGCATCCATGACTCATCTTGATTTTAAAAATCTTGAAGTGAATTTTTGAGTATTGGCAATTTGGTGCTTTCTTAGGTTTAACCTTGAATTTCTTTTCATGGAATTGATCTTGAATTTATTTATTTTAATAGTTTATCAACTTGTGAAATTCCTAATCCTACGTTAAGACCTCCTCAATTTTGGTTTAGATATCTTTCTATGATTTATTGAGAAGTGGAGCTAATAAACAAAAATATTATTTAAATGTTTTCTTGTAGCAACAGATTTTTGTGATATGATTTTTTTGATTTACTAGTTGTAGATTCTTGGAAACTAGATGAATGTGATCTAAGAAGTTTTTCCTATCTTTTCAATTAAGATGGAAGAGCTGTTTTGTGGCACAAATTGCCTAATTCGAATAGTCCCATTTTCCTTATCACTAAATGAGTAGCAAATTATTATATCAGAAATGATTTAACTCTTTGTTTAGCTTAGTATGATAGCAAATGAAGTTGGTATGTTTCCCTTTACAAAATAAACCTAAGTGGAAGAGTGGTTGCATAATTGGTTTTAGGATTGTTTAGATTTAGATTTCTAGAGGTGATGTAGTATGATTTTTACTTTGATACCTAATGCACATTTGCTTTGTACATGATCTTGGGTTGTGAATGATGTTGAAAGAAAAAGTAAGATGTTTTTATGTCATTGAATTGATTTAAAATTATTATTTCTTATGTTTTTTTATGGTCAAATGTTTTGTTTGGCAATTACCTAGTGAACTATGCTTAGACATAGTTCTTTTATTGTCCAAGAAAATCAAAAATTGATTAGTAAAAAATAGAAGATATGTGCACTATATCAAGAAATACTTGCATAAGGTTTTTGCAATAGTTGTTTCCTTTTTTATAATCATTTTTCATTTTAGGATATCACTATCGCTTGGGACTAAAATTTGAATGTGGTGTTTTATTAAGTTCGATAACATTGGTCTTTGATTTTTATTTCAATGCAAGAATATCAAAACCATTCATTTCATGAGAGAAACTTGTATCCTCTTATATCAAAAAACTTGAGATGCAAACAAGGTGTTGGAAGAATTGGAATATACATTGCATAATAGATTTTCAGCTTTGTGTCATGTATATCTTGTATAGACAATTTCAAGTTTTTGTATCATTGTTACAATGAAGGTAGTAACATGGTTACTATAGTTTTTCTACTATTGTAATTACTATGTTTTTGTAGTCATATTCTTCAAAGGACTGATTATGTTTTTGTAATTACTATGTTTTTTTTCCAAGAACTTATGAAAGTTATTTTGGTTTGGTCCTCTAGAGCAATTTAGATCAAATTGTATTCACTATAACTATCTAGAAAGATATAATATTTACATCCTATGATTGGGTCTAGAACCTGATCCAAAAATCGAAATTGAAAATGATCCTTGGAAGTGGCAACATTTAACAATATGAAATCAACATATATTTACTCTTTACCCTCTTTTCTTGGAACAAGGATGAATAGGTTGACCTACTCACTATCTATAATTGGGTAAATAAATCTTTCTTTCAAGAGCTTCTCAATCTCTCACTTCATAGTATCTTTCAAATTGAGATTTAATCTACATTGAGGCAAACACTTTGGTTTAACTAGTAGATTACTACTAGAGCTCTTCCTCCCTTAGTTAGGTGATTCGTTTCCTTTTTTGTGTGTGTTTTGAGTTGTCACTTTCACAATTACAACTAGAGTTTGTCAAAGTAATACCATGCTTACATAGCCTAGAACCATTTGGCTGATGCAGAGTCCAATGTTTACACAATGAATGAAGGTTATGATTTTTCTTCATTTCTACTGTTGATGCCTTAAACATTAAAATACCAAAAAACATTATAAAACATTATAACCATAAAAAATATTTACATAATTCTCATTTTCATAAGCTACAATGATTCACCATTAACCAAGGAGGTCATAATTATAAAACATAGTGTTAGGCCATCAAGGTTATAACTAAGAGCCATTTCATTTGCATTTTGTATGTGGTGTTGCACCTGTCCTCAAGAGGGATTGCAACATAAGCATTGCATCTATTCCCAAAGAGGACTTGTAATGCATATATGTTTATCATTTGTTTCTTATAAATATAAAATCCATAAAAATTATAAAGCATAAAATTAGAATTATTTTCTCTATCCCTCACCATGGAAACATAGGTTTTTCACTATATCATATGTATTATAATCTCCTTTATGTTTATTGAATGTAATGATATACATAAGTGTTTGTGGTAATTCACTCAACATTATCCTCGAAGCTTATGACTGGATCACATTATGATATGTATCATAAATCTTATTGGTCCAAAACTAGCAGGACCCTTATCATTGATAGTATTTTGAAGGAGAACATTAGTGAATTGTTTGAAAATACTTGTACATTCTTGATTTTAACTTTTATTTAAATCAAGTATGTGTTTTAAGTATTGTGTTTGTGTAGGCTATGAACATGAATAAGATGGTAGATAGTACCAAGAGCCCACACTTAGGAGGTATTAATGGAAATCCTTAATCATAATCAAAATGCAATATCTACTTTAGAGACAAGTTTCACTATAGTGTCTAGTATAGTGATGAGTGGCAAGGCACCCCTACACTCAACCATACGAATACGAGCATTACACACACGATTCGGTCGAACTCTGCAGATGGACTAGTTGTGGCATCTAGACAGTTAGCCTTAGGTCGCAGTTCGCTGTCTTCCCACGTGGACTAGTATTAGCTTTTTCACATATGGTTTAGTCTAGAGTGAGGTGCATGATGTGGTTTCTAATCTAACGCTACTCCTGAAGGCAATGGAAAGTAATATTAACTAATCTAAGAGAGAGAGGGTAAGAGAATCTAAACTAGTCTAAGTGCGATGAGCATTTGTTCCTTGATTATCCGTACACATCTTGGACTTCGTGCATGACTACCACTAGGATTACCAAGCATAGATCCTAGGTATGCTACTCGATTACCAAGTAGTCACACTTAAAAGCTCGTAATCGAGTCGTAATCATTCCGCGTTTAACATGAGTTTAATGGAGAGAGAGATTAACTAGGAAAGCAGTAAATAACAATTACAATTAAATAATTAATTAATTAAAATAGGTGAATGTTGCAATGATGAAGTAATCTTGATCTTTATTTCCGGTCATGTGCATGTACAAGTACCTCACACTCGAATAAGGATGACGTACAATTACAATCACCATAATGCAGGCATACACTGGAAAATAATTCTTACTCTAAGAAGGGAAAATTGCAAGAGTTTAGCTAAGGAACTAAACAATGACTCCTAAAACTCATTTTTCTACCTATTATTTATAGATGAGGAGACAAGCTACGATATCGCGTATGCAATATCACGACTGGGCATGCGATATCGTGTATGCGATATCGCGACTGGGCACGCGATATCGCTTTTGGGCATGTGATATCGCGTACGCAATATTGTGGTTGCCCTAAATAACGACTCATCATACCCCCACGATTGAATGAAAACTTGTCCTTGAGTTACAGTGATTACACGATGGAAAGGTATGGGATTATTAGATGGGAAAATGGGATTATGCCGTAGTGTGGAATGAAAACAAAACAAAGACACAACACATAGAATGTTTTACATCTACAAAAATTTTGGAACTCATGTAGTTCTAGGTGGTGGTGGCTCGTCCATCGGTGCCTTCCCTTTGTCTTGCGCTCCAGGTTTTGAGGCTTGATGGCATTGAAGTATGGCCTGGAGCTTCTCCTCTTCAGTTTGAGGGTCTTGTGCCGTCCATGCTAATGTTCCAATGTTTGATGGAGTTGGCACTTCCCACGAACAGGGTGGTTGCAGAAACATTTGATTGGCCTTGACATACCAAGCCATGAACACCCGTCGTTCCTCCTCATAGGCTCTGGCTTTATCCTTCTACTCTTGAAAATCTACTAGCCGTTGAGCCAAGTCTGCTGTAAAACCCTTTTGGCCTTGGTAGCTTGCCTTTACCACCTCAAGTTCAGAATTTGCAACTTCCAGTTTTTCCAACAACTTCTTATGTTCTGCAAATTCTGCTTTGTATTTGATGTGGGTGGTTACTACCTACTACTCGAGCTCTATCCTTGGATGCTTGCTGTTAACATGGAAAGGCTGGCATACCTTAGATTTGCCAACTCCATGTATTCTGTCAAATCCTAAATCTACAGGTCCCAGCTCTTGACTTCTGTTTGGTTGGCAAAGGCATATGTGTCCAATATGGCTCGCTAGTCAGTGTGTTGAGCACTGATAGTGTTGATCTGGGCCTTGGCCATATGGATTTCCTTCTCAAGGGTTTGTTTATACATCCCCACCTAATCATAGAAGTGCTCCTTCAGCTTCTCATGTTGTTTAGCCTCATTTTTCCACGTGCTTATCTGAATAGCTGACTGTTGACGAATGGAGCATACCTCCTCCATCGAGAGGGTTTGATTCCCTCTGGCTAAACGGCTTACGTCCTGGTTGACCCGGATAAATTGTTCTTACAATTGATGGAAGTGTTCCTTGAGAACGTTCTTTTGCTTTTCCACAGTGGTCAACCAAGGTTGTCAGCAGCTAGTTGTTTATTTTCTTCTTGTAAGGTGTTGAGTGCTTTAAGATGCGCATGAGTTTGCACTTGTGTTGAGGAGGCATCCCAAACAACCTTCTCTTTTTCATTAGCCACCCTTTTATTAACCGATATAAGCTTGGTTAGTTGCTCAGTTCTAAAATTATCCAGTTGGTCCGTGGGAACAAATTGCAGAGGGTCCTGCTGTGCTGCTTGTAAGGCCACGAGTTGCTTTTGTAGTTTCTGCACTTCAGCTTCAGCATGCTCGACCCTCACTTCTGTTAAGACTAGCTTCCCCTTTGTGGAAATGAGGTTTGACTGAATTGCTGTAACATCTTGAGGGATGTCAAACAGGGACATCATTACTTGCCCTGTTTGAAGAAATCGATCAAGCACATCCTCATGTTTTGCAGGAGTCATTGAGGTTTCGGCCAAATTTTTAGCACCCCGTGCTCCTATGAAATCTGCCGATGGCACAACAAGTATATTGAAGGATTCTTTGATGTGATCCACAATCACTTCTATAGCTCCTACAACATTCTGGTGTTGCATGATCACCACGGTGGCCCCTTCACCAGTTTCTAATTGCACCTGGAAAGATGTCGCGTTTCCTGAGATCTGTTGTGACCATCTACTTTCCCCTCCTCCTGTGTAAATAGATACTTCCCCCTTGCACAATCCAACGAAATAGTAGGTTGAATGGCATCATCGATGACGCGGAAGAGGTTTGCGTCATCACGGCTTCCCCAACTGACTATCTCAGCGATGGCCCTAAGATGGCTCATTGACGGTCTGTAGTCTTGTGGTGGCTGTTGATCTTGGCCTGTGTTGGGCCCTACTTCCTGTTGTTGGCTGGCACCCATGCTTGGAGGTTGGCTGGGTCTTGCAAGTTGAGTTGCAATTGGTCCAGCCATCTGTTCTTCTTCTTGTTCTGATCCCAACTCTTCGCCAGTGATTTTCCTTGGAGTTGGTGCCTTTAGCAATTTAGCATATGAAGAAATTTGGGCTTTGTGGAGGACATCATTGGTGTACCCCCAAATACTAGCATGTCAGCAAATCTTTTTGATAAGACAAGGGAAAGGTAGCACCATTTTCCCTATATTTTGTTCCTAGAATCACCTCAGGATCTTTGTTAAATATAGATGGGGTAGGTTAGCGTTAACCTTTTCCATCAGCATTACACATCCTCTAGCCACATACATTGATAGTCTTTTCAGGCCCTTTGTGGGGAAGAGGTGATATGTTCCAATTTTAAAGTAAATTCTCTCTTCCGTCGTCAACTCACCAAATGTTTTATATTTTCCATAAGTCTTCTCCAACTAATCCCATCGCACATCAGGGTCTGAACAGGTGGATAACTGAGCAACTTTGGGCCTTGTATTTAGAAGGTTTAACACTTCCAAAATGGCCTATGTGGAGAAATCAATTGTCACACCACAAATATTGACAATGGTGCCTTTCTCCCTATTGTGCCAAAATTGGTACATCTCTCCTAGGTACCAGGCACCGCTTTCAGAGAGGGTAGGCCATAATGGGGATCCTTTGAGGTGATTCCTAATGGCCTTAGGAGAAAACTTTGCAAAATATTCGAAGTTCAATTCCACAATCACCGCAATGAATGTGGACTTTTCATGGATGGCCTGAACACAATCTTGGGGTAACATGAGATGTTGTCCCCGTTCAGGCATAATAGTAGCTCCTCCTTCTGCCTACCTAGACTGTACGGTAGAAGGATTTTCTTGATGAATGCTGAATGATTGTTCCTCCTGTTCTGCATGTTGTTCGGAAGGATCTTATCTTCCACCTCTCCGAGATCGTTTGTTTCCACCTTGAGAAGGACCTTCATGTTGCCACATTTTAGGACCATTTGCAATCACATGGGGCCAAGCGTTAGTAAGGTTTTTTTTAAAGTTAGGTTATACCTTACTGCTTTCCTTAATTAATGATCTTATGTTATCACGTGTGATATTGCCCGAAAACTGTAATAATGAGTCCGGTGACTTAGGTGGTTTCCCATTTTAGTTTCCCGGTATACCTTGGGATTAAATGATTTTCAGGCACAATTATTCTAAGTATTATAGTTAATTACCCTAAATGATGTCCTTTGGGCGATGATAAATTCCAAAAAAGTTAGGTGCTTTTATGCAGATGTCCCTCCCCCACGACTAATTTGAACACTCCAGGTTCAAGTAGGTTCAAACGGAATTAGAATCGGAGTACTAGCAAGCGAGATATAGTTAGAAAAGCAAGGGTTGCTCAATCGCAAGTCATAGAGAAAAAATTTGAAAACTCCCCCGTGTGAATGGAAAAAGTGATGCTAAGTGTTGTGGGGGGTGGGGAGTTTGGGGGGTTACCTATTTATAGGTTGTGGGGATGCGATATCGTGTATGGTACATCGTGTATGCGATATCACGTCTACTGCAATATCGCGTACGTGCGATATCACAGCCCTAGGGACATAGGGCACCACAAGAATACCAAATTATTTAAGGATTGTTTTGAAATCATCGTTGTAAATTGAGGACATTGGCCTATTATCAAGGGGTTCTAGGGAAATTCCATTAATTCGAAAGGCATAATTAATGATGATGGTGTGGATTTTATCAAAAAAACCTCGGATGGGAGAAAAAAGCTATGTAATGGTACATAGGAACATGTAAATTCAGAGGGATAATAGTAGGGAAAGAAAATCATTTAAAAATTATGCTAAGGATAAGAAATAGTATGTGTGAGCTATGTTACAAGTGAAGATTACAAAAAATTACACAAGTGGATCCTCCCCAAAGCAGTTTTCAACCTATAATGCCCTTGTGTAACCACACTTAGAGTGTCCGTGGGTACTAGAAGGGTTAAATGTAATCTGCACTAACTCCACAAAACACACACATTTAAATATCAATAGCATGAGGTAAGAATTCTATGTTACACACGACACGAGCTACAATTACACGAACAATGAGATGAGACGAAGTATAGAAAGGATTGTAGAGATTGGGACATGAGGTAACTGACCCAGGGCACATCGAATCCTACGTGAAAAGCATGATTAACATGTCATTAACCCATTGTTCCAAGATCAAGACCAAGTCTATTCCTCTGACCAGTGACATTGCATTATTTCATCCCATGATGAACAATTATGAGAGTACCATAACAACAAGGCGTACGATCACTTGGTGTTTTGTGCAAGGGAGAAGTGATTTTTATTTTGTGGCACTTTTCTTTTCATTTTCTTTTTCTCTTTATTTTTTGTTTTGAATACTAAATCCAAAGAAGTCGCCAACCTTCATGCATGGGTGCATGTATTTCCAGTGGGACCCCCTAAAATAGCATTGGATTTTTGAGTGCCCTTTTGATTACTCTTACTCCCATTTTTCATTAGATCTACAAGGATCTTAGTACAACCACGTTGCATGATAACTCCCATAGACGTCACCAAACAGAATCCGCAAGTCCCCTTGATGTCACACCCTAATTGTTCCCTCTTGGTCCATCCTTCTTCATTCTGGGCAATGAATAAAAAATTAATTTTAAGTTTTAAAAATGTCAAGAATATCACTGTACCCTCGAATAGAACCTCTTAGTTGTAGAATGGATGAGTGGATGTAATGGGCTCACTATCCACATAATTAATCACTCGAGACATGATAGCATAAAACACATCTCAACCAACGATCCACATGAGTGTTTTATTCGTAGATGAGATTACTTATAACAAATGTAAAAAAAACAAAACACAACAAGATGAAACAAGAAGTTAAAAAATGAAAAATTGGAAAAAAAAATCTATAAAATTAAAGAAAATAAAACATGGTTATTAATCCTGCTTGTTACTAGAATGGGGGATATCCCCCATAACTAATCGGTTGAGCATGGTGAGAATTAATAAATAAAGGATGAGGATCCTTGCATGTTGGAAGCATTGGAACTTGGTCATACTTACCCCATCGGGGTTCACACACTTGATTATAATGAGCATAGTGGGGCAATTTGTATGATGTAGTTCCTGGATAATGAGTTGACCCACTATGATATTTGGGACTGTTAGATGGTATGCAAGGATTGGGTTGTCACTCTCCACAACTGTGTTCATTGGGCTGGATTGTTGTTGGAGTGTGAGTTGGTGGCCCTGATGAAGTTACATGAGGCGTTGGGTTCAAAGATAAGGGTTCATCATAGGGTTGGACTTGTGTTGAGTTGGAGGGTGCAGTGGCCTTGGAATTGTGTTGTCCCTTCTTAGGGTCATTTCTAAAGAGGGGGTTCCTTCGATGTTGCTGAGGTTTCTCACTGCTGTTGGCAGTAGTAGCACAAGTGACATTCATGGGTTGTTGCTGTGGTGTAGAAACCTTAGGAATAGTTGTTGGCAATATAGAAGGAGGGAAAAATGAGAATGCTGAAAGTTAGGAGGAGTATAAGGTGCACAAGATGGTGTTTTTGTTGAAGCCATGGGCTGATAGTATTGAGGAGAATGGTACTATGGTGAGATAATGTGCGTTGGCTCAGTTGGAGAAATAGGATGTTGCACAAGATAGACGTTTGGGTTCGGATGATACGAAGGGTGTCTCTAGTTTAGTGGTGGCCTCCCCCACGACTGGGATTGTTGCCACTGTGATTGAACATAGTATCTCTGTACGAACTCTGGATGTAACATATTTCCCCAATGCTCATATAAATGTAACAATATTGGGCATTGGCCCTTGGGGTGATCGTACAGGCATATGTTGCATTCATACGTATGATTGGCAGTTGAGCTCTTATTTTCCTTATCCCTTCTTTCCTATTGTCTACTATTTTGTCCTGCTTCTTGGGTTGTCAAAACTCTATCTCCAATAATGTTGATAAATTCTCCACACTTTTGATACGCCCATTCCAACATCTTATTGATCTTTGCCTCAACCTCTTCAAATGTTTGTTGTGTTGGAAAAGATGATGTTTCCACCTTGAGATTGGTTTATTTTTCCTTTGTATGATCATGGACCTTTGTTAAGTTAAGAATTTGGTCCTGTTGATGTTTTTCAACACTCTCCCATCTAGCTAATTCTCCCTCTTCTTTTGCTACTTGCTTAATAAGCTCTTGGACTTGATGGATTCGTAGTTCATATAGTTGACCTTGGGCATACATTCCTAGGGTCTCTCTTGTTTCATTACATAGCCCATCAATGATCTGGTACATTAGCATTTCCTTGGAAAACCCATGGCCTAGATAGTTGTTTAACAGTGCATAATATCTTTCTAAGGCCATGTCCAAGGGTTCATGTTGTGCTTGTTTCCATCCTTGGATTTGTTTCCTCAAAGCTGAAACTCTTGTGTAGGTTTGATATTTTTCATTAAAGACTTCTACCATTGTTGACCAACGTCATATTGAATTTGTTTTTAACGATCTATACCATACTTTTGCTAGGATAATGAGTGTCATAGGGAAGAGCATAATTTTTTTTCACCTGTTATCAATGTTATTCCATGTGCAAGCATCATATAAGGCTTGTAAATGTTGATGCAGATCTAAGTCATAGCCTCCTAAAAATTTAGGAAAGTTGTTTAAATTAAGCCTGGGTAGACGGATCTCTTTACGATGCCTAGGTGAGATTCGAATAGCCTCTTGTATTTGCGTTAGGCTTGCAATGGCCAGTAGGGGTTCATCGTCATCGGGTAAGTTCTGCTTTCGTGTGTTGGGATGACATTGCTTTCGTTCATGTTTATAAGAAACCCCCACTTTAGGTTGTGTACTCCAATCTTCATCGTCATATAGTTCGTTGGTTCTCCAATGAACTTCTTCACTAAGTGTGACATTATTGTAATCTTGTAGGAGAGGGCATTGTTGTCAAGTTGTGTGTGAATTATGTGTGACTTTTAATAATTACTTTTTCTAAAAGATATATCATTAAGTCCTTTACAACGACCTTGTATGATATAACTAATCTTGATAACTAGCATTGTCCCTAGCAACGGTGCCAATGATGAGTGGCAAGGTACCTCTAACTCAACCATACGAATACGAGCATTACACGCACGATCCAGTCAAACTCCATAGACAGACTAGTTGTGGAATCTAGACAGTTAGCCTTAGGTCATAGTTCGTTGTCTTCCCACCTGGACTAGTATTAGCTTTGTCACGTATGGTTTAGTCTAGAGTGAGGTGTATGATGTGGTTTCTAATCTAACGCTACTCTTGAAGGCAATGGAAAGTAATATTAACTAATCTAGGAGAAAGAGGGTAAGAGAATCTAAACTAGCGTAAGTGTAATGAGCATCCATTCCTTGATTATTCGTACACATCTTGGACTTCGTGCATGACTACCACTGGGATTACCAAGCACAGATCCTAGGTACGCTACTGGGTTACCAAGTAGTCATACTTAAATGTTCGTAATCGAGTCGTACTCAGTTTGCATTTAACATGAGTTTAAGGGGGAGAGAGATTAACTAGGAAAGTAGTAAATAACAATAACAATTAAATAATTAATTAATTAAACTAAGTGAATGCTACAATGATGAAGTAATCTCGATCTTTACTTCTGGTCATGTGCGTGTACAAGTACGTCACACTCAAATAAGGATGCTATACAATTACAATCACCACACTGCGGGCACACATTGGAAAATAATTCTAACTCTAAGAAGGGAAAATTGCAAGATTTTAGCTAAGGGACTAAAAACTGACTCCTAAAACTCATCTGTCTACCTATTATTTATAGATGAGGAGAAAGGCCGCAATATCGCGTATGCGATATCGCGACTGGGCATGTGATATCGCATACATGATATTGCAGTTGCCCCAAATAATGACTGATCATATAGGTAACATGATGACACTTGATTATGATGCTATCACCATTCACATGTCTATGGTAGTAACACAAGCAATCAAAGAAGGATATTTGTTCAAAAAGAAATTAGATCTTTGTAGTCCCATGGTGGAAATCCAAATTTATCAAATAGGTCATTGCCTAGCTCCTTATAACTTTGGTTGAAAAGTCAATCTCCATCTTATTATAGTAGTACCTTGATTTGGGGCTTCCTCCTCTCAAGTGTTCTAACATTCAATTAGAGCTCGCTAACCAATCATATGCATACCCTATGGCATAACTATGCAATGTAATGACTTCTTTTGTAGGATTGTCATATCCTATTAATTTCCTAGTGCTTAGGTCAAAAAATAAGATGGAAAAGAGTCTTTCTATTATCATGGGAAGACACTGGTTAAGGACTACAAATGTTAGGTTGGTTTTCCAAGATCTTCACCTCGAGATCAGTAGAAGGGATGAGATTGTAAGGATGAACTATAAGAAAATACCTTGTGATCCATCTTGGTCCTGGTTCATTGTATGCATGTGCCATTTAAGAAAGCTAGATGGAATACTTCATGAACAATACCTAGTGTACCATGATAAATACCTTTCACCTTTGAGCATGCTTAAAGCCTAGTTTAACACTCAAAGGACTTCTAAGTTGTAGACATGGATTAGTCATGGGAGAAGAATCCTCCATTCTATGTTAAAATTTTATTTTTCTGTTGTTTCTGTTTGCGAAATTAATAAATATTGATGTCTTTAGTTAGAGTCTTATAGTTTTTGAGCTTAACTAATAATCATTCATGATATTTTCTTTTCTTTTGGAGTATTTTTGTTTGTGTGTATGAAAAAACTAATTAATGTGCTTTGTGAATGCTCACCCAATAAGCCAATGGTGAATGGATGAGTTATAGATACAATGATGATGCAAGAGTGCTAAATAGGTTTGAATTTGAGCTTTGATCAATGGAATGTCCATACAAAAATATTCATCCATTGACTTTTTTTTCTATCCATCACTGATGAACCAGGGTCATATTCAGTAGGGAGTGTGGACTCACATTGTTGTTGAAGCTAATGTTAATAGATATGTGGATAGGTGATGGGTCCACACCCTAGGATGTGAATTTGAAAATCCTAGAAAATTTCTTGGTCACTAATAAGGAAAGGGTGTGTCATCAAGTGTCCTTGTGACCATTGGATGGGTCTAATTGATGTGATTGAACTAAGGTACTGATGTTTCGTTGATTGGCCATCTTGGTTAGAAGGGGTTTGTGATCTCATAAACCTATGCACTAGATGGGTCTAATTGGTGTAACTAAACTAAGGTACACATGTTGCCTTACCTAGCCACCTTGGTCAAAAGACCTTTATGATCTCATGAACCTATTCATGCCATATGTTTGAGGATGAATTCTCATATTCATGTAAGTTGAAGATTCTAGGTGGTAACGTAGCACTCTAATCAATTCCCATGATTCCCATGCTCTATAAAAATCTCTCTTCCTATGAAAGAAATGAAAATAAAATATATATGATGAAAAAATGATGAATGAAAAGATGAAATATATATGAATATATATATATATATGAATGAAAATGAAAAGACAAGGAAAATATAAGAAAAATAAAGAAAGGAAGAAAGAAAAAAGAGAAGAGATGATGGGAAGAGAAATGTAATTTCGAGTCTATTGATCCATTCAAATTGGTACATTTATCATTCAAACTAATCTCATAGTTGATCACATAAAATTTAGATCAACTATTGAACCCATGCCTATGCAAGTATTTCTCATGTTCAACCCATTTTCTAGATCACTTAACTTTTCAAGATAACATAGTCTAAGATAATCTCTTGCTCATCTCTACCCTTGGCCATGAAGGCCTAGAAGTCTCTTTCTTCGTGAACCTTGGTAATGTCAATTGTTGCTTCTACCAAATCCCTAATCATTTATTCAAGGGTAAATCATCATCATCCTTGACTCAAGCCTTGACCACATTTGAATTAGGAAAATTTCACTTGTTAGTCATGGTATTATGATCTTTGTTGAGATGTGGGATTCATTAGGATAGATAAGGATATTTATGGGAGATTTCAAAAAAAGTAAAATTCAAGAAGCATGTTGTGCATACATGCATGGATGAAGGAAAAAAAATTTGGAATCCTAACTTCTGAAGATTTGGTAGCATGTGACATTGGTTTAGTTCCACCAATGATTAGACCATAGAAAAATTAAGGCTAGATGTCATTTAATGTGGTAGATGTAATCTTACACTTGGAAGGGAAACTTGGAGGTTGATCCCTATCGTATGGCTAATTAATAGTGAAAGGTTGTAGTAATAGATGTCACATAGCTCATGAAGCATGTGATCACATCCTACAACCCCCTACATCAGTGTAGTAACATTAGTGGTCCTATGCCAATGAATTGCTATAAATACTAGGGGGCTTCCAAATGCATCTTTTATTTTTCCATTTCTTTTTTCTTGCTTTCCTTTCCTTTGGTTATCACAAGCAAGTAAATATCTACTAGAATATCACCTCAACAAGTGGGATTGGTAATATTTTTACAAGCCTTATTCTTTGGTTCTTTAGTCCTTGGTGTTCTAGCTATGGTTCAAACCTGGTGTCTTCTAAATTAGTCATGGGGAAGAGACATTATTTTGGGTTTGTACTTAATGTATTTGGTAGTTATTGAAATATTTGTAACTTATTTATACTTACCCATGCATGCCATGATTCAATGATTGTAATAATTTTTTTCAAGCATTTGAATGAGTTATATTTATCATTGCTTTCATGTGAAATTTTTGTAGTGGTAGTATGATGCCTAGGGAACTCCCTTGATTTTTAGAAAACTTCATAGCTCATCATGTTGGAGTGATTGCAATCCAAGCACCATAGACCAAGGAGGTATGAGGTTGAATAGTTTCAAGCATTCATCTATGGACCCTTATGTGAACCACTAGTTCCTAAGGAGGAGAAGGGAGAAGAACTTAGATCTTCCAATCTGGAGCCCATAGGTCCTACTCTCGAAAGGCCTCCATCTAGAGGTAGATTACAAGTTAGGTAATTGTTTTCTTGATCTTCATGTCAAGCACATGAACATCAATAGGTGATGAAACAAGTATCAAAGGAGCTAGCAAAAGATGAAGTTGAGGATGCAGAAAACATCTAAGAAGGCATGAGTGCTCATGATGTTTGATAGTGATTCATCCATGAGGAGAAAAATTATCATTAGTTCCTTGAGCTTGGTTCTTTTGAGCTTAAGGATTCATTGCAATGGATGAGGTTCTATGAATACATTACCCAATTCTTTATATGATACCAATACAAGGTAGAGGAATTCTAATAGAATCTTCCTACTACTAGTGTTAGACTTTCATTGGCAGAGTTTTTGTATCTATTTTCACATGGGTAATCTTAAGAACTATAGGATTTCCAAATGAACTAGTAAATAATTAGTGGCCATGGATCTAAAATACTAAGCCCAATATCAGGTTGAAAGTCCTAATCAAGGTCTTTGATATGGATAGAGTTGAGGCAAAGATGTCTACACTTTTCCTAGTTCAAAATGCCATGTACAAACTTGTCACCCATAACTTTCTACCCACAAAATGACCATTGAGCTTTACTTGATGGGTAAAGGTTGTGATTAGGATGAGGGAGAAGGGTATCATTATTATCTCCTATTTTCTCTATAAGGCATTGATACAAACAATTGAAGATGTGGCTAGGGATAAGAAGGAGATCTATGCCTTTCCAAGGTTATATCAAAAACTTTGTGAATTGGTGAGCATAGTTAATCAATTGGAAAGACATCACATAATAATAGAAATGACACATAGGAAGAACATGATGGTGGTTACTCCAAGATGATGTCTAGAGGTTGTTGGAGTAGTACTTGACTTAGAGGATGAGATGCCTTCTAAAGAGATATCTTACATCCAACCTTTAGACTAGCTTCATTACCATCAAATGAGAGCACAAACTATGCCTCAAGCATCTTAACAAACATAGGTGTCATGACCTAGTGGAACCATTTCCCAACCTTTCAGTTTCATCATTAACCAAATCCAAGAACCTCTTCTTAGTGGTGATTCTTAGCTTGTAATGCACATTAAAAATGAAGGAAAAAAATCAGATAATCCATGTTGAAGGTTCATAAGACCTTGGAAAATATTTCTTATAGATGATGAAATCCATTGTGAATGATAAGGTAATAAGGAATGATCTCTTCATGTTCCCTTTCCCTTTGCTGGATGACCCACCCATGGCTCATTTTGATGCTCTTGTTCAATCTCAAACTCATGTGTCTTCATGGAATATTTCTTCATCACATTGATTAAGGTGTAGAATGCATAATGTCTAGCATGTAGCTGAAGTCCTCAAGGTACCCATTAATTAACCCAGGACTAGCTAGTAGATGGAGGAGAAGTTAATATTGATTCAAATGCTGAGTTAATATTGAGAAACATTGATAGTAAAATAGAGACTGAAATCATTAAAGTATGGGAAAATTAGGGACTACTAATGATGATAAAACATTTCATCTGTGAGAGTTATGGAGAAGCCAAGTTGAGGTATGATGATTGCATGAATAACTAGAACATATCATGTCATTAGTATTGGCACCTTTTACAATCACTCCAAAGGTGTGGATTGAGTGCCTACAAGTTGAACTATTCTAGGTATGTTACATTGATGAAGAAGCCATGTTCATAAAAGATGTATTAAAGAATCAAATTAGAATGCTAAATCATTGGTGCTAGTAGTGGCAATAAATGAGTCAAAAGAGGAAAAAAATAGGTACTTTCCATTTCCCAATAGGTATGAAGGTTCGAATATGAAAGTTAAATCATGGTTCAATTTTCAGACAAGTACCTTTGTATGGAGAAAAAGCATTAGAACTTGCAATAGAAGATAATAAAAAAGACTACCAGGGAAACTAAGGAGCTTAGATAGATCCATCTAATCAACTAGGTAACTTGGGATATTAAGGTATATAGGCTACATAAACTTGTACCTTTGTTGAATGAATGAGTAATCAAAGAGAGGCTGATGAACCATACAATGTTTTAGTTTCCATAGTAAAATTACCTTAATTTTTATTTTTTTGTTATTTTTTCATATCGAAGTGCATTGATTTCTTTGATGCCAAGAGATAAGGACTAATTGCATTATTGAGTCTATGTTATCATTGGGAATTGTAGGATTGACAAATATTGATTGAGATAAAAAATTTCTTGATATTCTAAAGAAAAACTATATTAATTCACATCACTAGAATTGATTGAGATTGATCCAAATTATATGAAGTTTCATAGTAGTCATGATGAAGATCGATAACATTGGATAAAAGGAAGTTTGACTGCATCATGGAATGGAGATATTGATCCACACTGCATATGCAACATAGATCAACATTGAAGGACATTGCCAACGTGATATAATTTGAGACGACCTTAGAATTTCATTAATCCTTATCGATTCCCTTGAAAAATATCGATATGTCTAATTTATGACTTTTTCCTATAATTATGATGTAAGCTATTCTAGTATAAAGTGGAGAGTAATACACTCAATTGGGGGAAATAAATACCTATGAGAACCCATGTCAATTTGAAATCAATTTCTTAATTTGCCTTGAATAATTATTAAGTGAGGATCTAATAAGCCTTGTGGCAACTATAGATCATTGAAGTCCATTGCCAGGTTGTCAATGTTGCTACACCATGGAACTAGCAAGGCAGAATCTCAGATTGGGTGATATCTCCCTTGTGATCTTCATAATCTATAGTTTACCTTGTGATTTAATTTTATTTAATCATTAATTTCCTCTTGAATTTAAGATTACAAGTTAGGGTGAAGATTTATGATTTTTCTTATGAGTGATAGTATTAAGGATGGGATTTGATTGGATTTGATCCTAATTATTTTTTGTCCTGATAATTTTTAAAAATCTGAACCATTCCTCCAAGAATACAACTTGTGGGTTAGTCATGGACAAGATGACGTTCCTACAATGAGAATAACCTAGCCTTGGAATTTTGGCTAGCTCATCAATTTGGTGTTGTTGTTAGGAAGGCTAATATAGTTAATCATCATCAAGGGTTCAGTATGTTTTAGATTTCTTTTTAGAATTTAAATTGAATCTTCTAAAAAGGTACATATTGTGTCCATTTCACTTCATTTTTCTTTTGTTTTATAGTGTTAGAAATGATCTTCTTTAATTGTTTTGCTTCTAAGAAGAAAAAATATTAAAATCAAGGAAAAGGTATAGTCACAAGAATCAATTCCCTTAATTTTTAAAATCAAGAAATGTTATAAAAAATTTTCAATTAAGACCATAATCATAGGAGCCATAAAGACAAGAGGTAAAGTTTTAGGATTAATTGCCCATGAATGTACCAAGGAAAAGTGTGCTTGTTAAATGAAATAAAAAAAGTAACACAAAAATCCAACAAGAATTCAACCTCTTAGAAATACCACAAATTATTATAAATGTACTTAAACTAATTTAAAGTAACCTTAAGAAGGACAAGAACAATCTAGTTCTACAAGACAAATTTCTATCTCTATTTCATTAACCACTAATATCCTTGATAAACAATGGACTTTAATCAATAATGAAGCGCAATTTCCAACTAAGAAGAATTAGAAATCCAATTTTCATTTGTAGTATATTTTAATCTTCTCCTTGATATATTAAATATCACACTGCAAACTACAAATCTAGCCACAGTTGTAGCTTCTCAAAATCTCAACCTTAGTCAAATATTGAGTAATATGTCTACTGTGGGAGGAACTATCCAATAGGTAAGCACATTAAATATTCAAACCCCTATCACATTAATAGCCACTTTTTTTTCAATACCAAGCCCCATCATAACTCCAACCTTGGTCACTACTTTTACAATTGGGTCTTCTTCGCATCATACACCTTCTTCAATTTCACATAGCTCAATTCCTCTTTCTTTTGGAAGCATAGGTTCTAATATTCCATTGGGATAAGTTTATTAGGGATAGACTCTAGGGAATTTATTAAATCAAATAACACCAATAATTTCTCAAGGACCATTAATTCTTCCTTTAGGAAGAAATGTGAAAGTTAAAAATTCACGCTTACCACGCATATTTAGGAAAACAACTAATGAAGACCCTATAACTCATGTAAGATCATTTGAGACTATGATAGCAATGTTGGTACTTCTAGTAGAGGATAGAAAAAATTGATATCCTTCAAATCTACTTTAAAAGATAAAGTTGATTTGTGGCTTCAAACTTTGCAAACTCAAATAATCTCATGAAATGAATTTAAGGCAACCTTAATTCAATGTTTCCTTTACAATGATAGGTTATATACACTTAGGGAAAAACTTATGAGTTTTATACAAAGGGAAGAGAAGGATTATGAAAGTACCTTTGATAGATTTAAAGGATTGTATCTTAAAAATACCAACCATGTATTTTCAACCCACCAACTAATTCAAATCTTTATAAAGAGGTTATTACCATATTGTAGACAAAATGTGAATTTTTTTCATGAGGGAAATATTTTAAATGTGATGCCAGAAGAAGTTTGGAGAATCATTGGCTCTTTAGTAGACCAAACTAAATGTTAGCTAGAATCAACTATCATGCAAGGTGTAATCCACCAAATCAAGGAATTGACTAGAAAAGTTGATGAGTTAACTACATTAATAAAGAAATAAAATCATTTTATTCAAGAACAAATTTATAATTTATGTGGGAATAGATAACATGACATCACAAATTGTCTAGCTCTAGTTTATTGTAATTCAAGAGTCTATGAGAATCTTTCAACAAATAAGAAACCACCCTTCTTCTCCTTTCCAAACAAGATCATTTCATCAACCATCAGCATTAATTTCCAATAATAATTAATGAAAAAACATTAAAAATTACCTATTAGATCTAGGTGCTAGTATTAATATTGTACCTCTTAAAAAGGCTAAGTCACTTGACTTGGAAGACATAAGGAAAGTAAACATGTTAATATCTTTACTAGATGGCTAATCCATAGGAGTGGTAGAAGATTTAATTGTGGAGGTTAAAAATGAAAAACACCTTTTTGATTTTGTTGTATTGGAGGTAAAGTATTTGGATTATTTCCCCATCATCCTAGGTAGACCTTGGTTAACAACAACAAATGCAATAATTAATTGTAGATCAGGTAAATTCTAGTTATCCTTTTCCAATATTATCTTTATGCTTAATATATTTGATAAAGCAAAATAAAATTGGTTGAACCAAGATATTAAAGAAGATTTGATGCTCTACACAATATCTTAGAAATCTTAACATTTCATTAAGCTCCATTGCTACAACACATTGAATGTTGTTCCTTTGTAGAGCATCCATGGTGAAATGTTTTTTTATCAAAGGTCAAATGCTTATCTCTGCTCCAAGAAATGGATGAAATGTGCCAACACATCCTAGGTAGACCTTGGTTAATAACAATCGATGCAATAATTAACTGTAGATAAGGGCAATTCTAGTTATCCTTTTCCAATCTTATCTTTATGCTTAATATATTTGATAAAGCAAAAGAAAATTGATTGAACCAAGATATTAAAGAAGATTTGATGCTCTACACAATATCCACATCAACAATGATTCAAGATAGGGAAACATTGGTACTAAATAACTTTGAGGAGGGGCCTTTGGACCCTTCTACAAGGAGCAACAAGATCTTTTAGATGAAATTTTAAACTTTGAATTAGGGAGTATTGGGGACACTATTCAACCACCAATTAATGATTCTTTGAAACTTCGTGAACTACCTAACAATCTTAAGTACATTTTCCTTATAAAAATAGATCATTAATAATAATTCCCAACTTTCTAAACAACAATAAATAAAATTAATAGAAGTTTTAAGAAGAAAATTCAAGGCATTTATGTGAAGTTATGAAGACCTCCATTAAGGAATTTCATCCAACATATGTTAACACCACATCTATTTAGAAGACAATGTTAAACTAGTTAGAATTCCCCCTAGAATAATTAATCTAGCTTTAAAGCAAATTGTTAAAGATGAAATTTCTAAACTTTGGAAAGAAGGAATTATTTCTTTAATATATAATAGTGAATGTCTAAGTCCTATCATGGTATTACCTAAAAAGGGAGGAAAATGGGGAGTTTGTTTAGATTATAAAAAATTTTAATCAAAACATCAAAAAGGATGATTTCCCTCTACCTTATATAGATCAAATTTTGAAAAGACCATAAGGGCATGAATATTATTTATTTTTGGATGTGTTTAGTGGTTGTAATCAAGTAGCTATTCCACAAAAAGATCAACATAAAACAACCTTCACATGCCCATATGGAACCTTCACTTATAGATGAATGCTTTTTGGTCTTTGTAATGCACCCACTACCTTCCAAAGAGCTATGATATCAATCTTTTTGGATATGTTAGAAGAATATGTAGCAGTATTTATGGATGATTTTTTAGTATATGGAAATACTTATGAACAAACATCAAATCACATGGAATGTGTCTTGGATAGTTGTATAGAGAAAAGCTAAAAATTAAGGTGGAAAAAGATTCATTTGATGTTAACAAATAGTGTAGTTTTAGGATATGTCATTTCCAAGAAAGGAATTAAAATGGATGATAAAAAAGGTAAAAGTAATCTCTACCCATCAAGCCCCATAGAACTTAAAAACACTTCAATCCTTTTTATAGCACATTGGATATTATATATGGTCCATTAAATACTTTTCAAAAATAGCCAAGCCTCTATATATGTTCTTAGAAAAAGATGTTTCTTTTTATGGAAGCATTCTTTGAACTAAAAAGAGACTAATCACTATCCCAATATTTAATGCACCTAATTAAAAATTTCCTTTTGACTTGATGTGTGATACTAGTGACATAGTGGTAGGGGCAATTTTGGAACAATACATGGATAATAAACCAAGGGTGATTAACTATGTCTCTAAAAGCTTAGATCAAGCCCAAGTTAACTATACAACTAATGAAAAGGAACTATAGTCTATTGTGTATGCTTTGGATAAATATACGTATTATTTAATAGGATATAAAACCAAGGTATACACTAATCATTTAGCCATAAACTTCTTAGCCAACAAAAAAAAAATAGAAAATGTTAGGATGATGAGATGGTACCTTCTACTCCAAGAATATGATCTTGATATTCTAGATATGAGTGGCAGAGAAAATTTTGTGGTGGATAACATTTCTAGAATGGAAACCATGGAGGAAAAAATAAAAAGAGAATTCTTTAATGACAAAGTTCCTAATGAATAACTCTTTTTAACAAAAGGACCCTTAGTTCGTAAACATAGCAAACTATTTATCCACAATGAAAACACCAACTCAATTAGGTAAGAAAGAGAAAAATTATTTTCTAAGAAGCATATACAATTATTTTTTGAATTAACCATATATTTATCAAATATGTAAGGACAAAGTGGCAAGAAGATGTGTGGTAGAAGAGGAATAGCAAGAAATCCTATGCATGTGTCATGATGACCTCTAAGGTGGGTATTTTGATAGTCATAGAACTACTATAAAAATATTATAGAGTGAATTTTACTAGTCCACTAATTTTAAAGATGCTCATATATATGTCCAAGGATGTGACAAGTGTCAACATTTAGGGGAAATGACAAAAAGAGAAGAGATGCCACTTAATCCCATTTTCATAATAGAACCTTTCGATGTATGGAGCATAGATTTTTTTAGGACAATTTCCACCTTTCAATGAATGTCAGTATATCTTAGTATGTATGAATTATATCACTAAATGGGTGGAGGCTAAAGCTACCTTAGCAAATGTTGAAGTAGTTGTAGATTTTCTAATAGAACACATTCTAACACAATATGGAACTCCATGAGCAATTATTAGTGATCAAGATACTTATTTTGTAAATAAAATAATGGAGAAATTCTTTGAGTCTGGTGGAATCCAACATAAGATAGCCACTGCTTACCATCCCCTAAAAAATGGTTAAGTTGAAAAGTTGAAAATGCAAATAAAATAATTCTAAAAATCTTAACTAAACCATCTATGCTAAGAAGAAAGATACGTCTAGAAAACTACAAGATGCACTTTGGACTTATAGAATCACTTATAAACCAAACTTAGGATATTTACCTTATCAATTGATTTATGGTAAAAATTTTTTATTTCCCATTGAAATAAAATATCAATCCTTAAAATTAGCACAATAGCTAACTTTTGATGAGGAAACCAATAGAGACTTTTGAATGACGTAATTATATTAACTTGATGAAGTACATATGCATGCACTTGATAAGGAAAGAATAATTAAGAAACAAATGAAGTGTATGCATGATAAAAAAATACTTAAGAAACATTTCTTGGAACATGATAAAGTCTTATTGGATCATATGAGACTACACAAATTTCTAGAAAAACTAACTTGGGTGGGAAAGCCCATACCTAGTGTTACAACCCCATAGTAATGGAAGTGTCATAATTGTACCCAAAGAAGACTATCTACTATAGTTCTAGTAAATGGATTGAGACTTAAGCGTTACCATCAACACCAAACTAAGAAATTGAGAGAATATGTATTAGAAGAATTAAGTGATCCTAATTACCCCATGGAAAAACCCTATGATGACAATGCTCAAGTAGAGGTTAATGCTATGGAGAGTACTTTCAAGAAAACACCTTATTTAATAGCATAATAATAATTAAAGAAAAAATCCTATAGTCTACAACTTTTACCTTGAATAATGTAGAGGACAATATAAAATTATATTGTTAGTTGGAGCTATAAATAATTCATTAGCATCATGTTTGGAATGCAAGGGAGAAGAACAACTTCCCATACCTTGAGATAGGCTAGTTTAAATCCAGAATCCATCTAAGGGTGAGTCTTAAATTGAAAAATAAATAAATAAATAACACATCATAAAATCTACTATTTTCCAAACAATATTTGTTATAGACAAGTTTTATGTAACATCCTCCTTCCTACCCTTAGGATGAAGAAGATTACATGGGGTAAAAATGGATAACAAAAGTTGGTCATAGCAGAGTAATGAAATTGACTCATTCTAATGCATTGAAAGGAAGTATGGTTAAGCCATGACCAAGAGGAAGAAGAGATTAAATGACAAGATAATGGAAACAAATTATATCTTTTAATATTAAGATGAATATATATATAAGTAATAAAGATTTAAATTATAAACATCCACCAAAAGAAATCTTACATCAATGTCATTATAAATTTCATAATTATCTCATCTAAAACATCTTACATAAAGAAATATGATAAGTTCTTATTGTCACTACATAATCCATACAAAAATCTAAGCACATGAACCAAATTAATATACATTCACTTATGAAATAGCAATTATAATTCTAAATAACATATAATTTCATCTTGTGTTATGAACATCTCCAAGGTACCACATGTACTCCATGCTCTTCCTAGCCTGAAATACCTATACACAAAATAGAATTATCAGCTATAGCTAAGTGAGTAAACTTGGGACTCTCTTCTAGCTGAATTGAGGATAGGTCTCATGGGGGCTAGGTAGGATATGAAAACCAGTAAAAAAAATCAATGCAAAGAATATCCAAACATACAACCACTATAACATCCAAGCTCATCCATCACTAACATGCCAAAAATTCAATGTCATACAATTATCAATGCAAAGCATATCCAAACACACAACCACCATAAACATCCAAGATCATCCATCAACATGGAACTAAGAATCGACAAACATGTCAAAAACCCAATGTCATACAATTATTCATCAAGCATGAAATCAATTCATTTTACCATCACAATGGTCCAAAACCAACATCCATCAACTCTACCCATCAATCAAACAAATAAGGAGGCTAGCATGCACCGCACTCAGTGTTAATGTGTATCAAGTTATCATGAAAAATTTCAAGTTCCAGATTAATGTTGATGAGTGGCGAGGTACCCCTATACTCAACCATACGAAACGAGCGTCGCACGCGCGATCCGGTCGAACTCCGCAGATGGACTAGTTGTGGTATCTAGATAGTTAGCCTTAGGTCGCAGTTCGCTGTCTTCCCATCTAGACTAGTTTTGCATATGTCACGTATGGTTTAGTCTAGATGAGGTGTATGATGTGTTCTAATTCTTATGCTACTCCTGATGGCAGTGGAAAATAATATTTAACTAAATCTAAGCTAAGAGGAAAAGGGTAAGAAAATCTAATCTAGCCTAAGTGCGACGAGCAACCGATTCCTTGATCAACCGTACACATCTTGGACTTCGTGCACGACTGCCACTGGGACTACCAAGCATAGGCCTAGGTACGCCACTGGGATTACCAAGCGCAGACCCCAAATACGCCACTGGGTTACCAAGCGTAGATCCCCCTAGCTACACCACTGGGCTACCAAGCAGTCACACTTAAATGCTCGTAATCAAGTCGTACTCGTTCTGCTTCTAGGAGTTTAAGGGTGAGAAACTAATCGCGATGAGCAACCGATTCCTTAACTAGTCGTACACACCCGTAGATGCTCATAGTTAAGTCGTACTTACACCGCGCTATGAAAGCAATAAATAACATTAAATAAATAACAAATAAATAAACTAAGTGAATGCTGCAATGATGAAGTAATCTCGATCTTTATTTCCGGTCATGTGCGTGTCCAAGTACGGCACACTCGAATAAAGACACCGTACAATCACATTTACCACACTGCGAGCAGACACAGGAAAATTCTAACTCTGGAGAGATGAAACTGCCAGAGCTTTGCTACACTAAAACTGGGATGGAAATGAGGGAGAGCCACCTCTTATTTATAGAAATTGCGGCTGATTGAGATATCGCGTACGTGATATCGCAGCCCATGATACATCGCATACGCGATATCGCGGCCCATGATACATCGCGACCCATGATATAACGTGGGTGCCTTATCGTGGGTGCCTTAACGCGGTCGCCAGCACTATGAGCAATTCAGGTCTCATCAAATGTTTTCAAAAAATATCAAATTACCATGCACATGGATTTGTTATTAGTCTCAATGAACCAAGGTGTCCTAGTGGATAACCCCCTCTAACATTCTAGAGGAACCAATCAAACAAGATCAATGAGCCATGGAACATCCTTTCCTATCAAATGGTGCCTGTAGCAAGAGCCACACTGAGGCACTGATAATGGGGGTCAATCATAAAAATCAACTTCAAGAAGTCCATCTTCAACCAACCACAAACTCAGTGCTAGCTCCATCATCCACACACACAACAAACAATCAAACCATGTCATCATCTAACCATCACTCAATCATCAAAATATGGCAAACTAACATTGATGGTGGAGGGACTCAACGTTATTTTTACATAAACCAATAAAAGGATCATCAATCGAACATGTCATAGCATAATCCAAATCCCAACAATTTGACATGTTTCACAATAATTCCAAGATCATTAATCTTGCATGTCCCAAAAAATATAATGGTTCAAGAATCTAAAACAATCCAATCAACCAAGATTATAAGAAAAATTTGAGAGATCCAACTCCTCCAAACTTCCAACATCCAATTACAAGACCAAGTTCAACAGACTACATGTACAAAATGTCCAAAGATTCACAATCAATTAAAAGTCATATTGTTTCAACAATTTGCAATGGGTAATATTCAAAAAAAAAAAAAAAATTTCCAAAGAGATATAGCAATTATAGGGATCAAAATTAGAAAATGATACACATCTCCCAATAACTTCACTAGAATTCAACATCTCAAACTATGATTTACTAGATAATAGGAGAACTACATACTACAAATGAAGCTCCTATAGCTCACACATTCGTATGAATTTCCTCATAATTTATGATTCATTTGAAAGCTAATATTCATAGTTAGTTATGGTAGAAATATTTAAACAATTATAGGTCCATAGTAATAGATATCAATCCAACATTATAGGTAGTTAGAAATAGACATAAAATGAGTGAATGAGAGTAAATTTCATATGAATATATTAAATGATTATTTTTTTAAATTCTTGCACTTTAGTTGGAAATATAACATTTACATGTAAGCCTCATAAAAATTTTAGGAGAAATTAAGCTACAGATAAGAATCTATTAATAGATGAATCCCTTTATGAGATTTCTATGTAAATTTAGACAACTTTGAAAGATGGAATCATAAATCTCACCATACAAGATGATTTCTAGTGATTTAACTTGGATCTAGTTGGTATTTATATTATAAATATCTTATCAAAATTTTAAAACCAGAGACACTCAACACAGATATATATCCTTAACTCGAGGCCCTACTAAAATTCTTATGATTCTAGAAAGCATTGAAAGAATGACCTATAGCACCTTATCTACCATGAATTACTATCTATGTCCTCATCAAGGCTGTAGATAATTGCATAAGAAATCCAAAAATGGGTATATTTTACTAAGCCCTATGTGAATCATCCTGAACCCTCCAAAATGCAAAGTTCATAGAGACCACTTTAATTTTTTAAAAAATAACAAATCCACCATTAAAATTCTATATCCAAAACATTGTAGAAAAACATATCATAAATATACTAGATCTATAATATTTTATGTTAATTAAAACAAAACCAAACCCCAATTTATGCAAATATTGATGAACTAAAACAACCACAAAAAGGAGGCCAAGATTACTTACCTAGAGTGTTGCTAGCTTCTATTAAGTGAGTCTTCCCATGTGCTCTCTAGACTAGTAATATCCTCACACTCCTCCAACCCAATAGCCCTCCAAACCAATAGCTAAGAGGCCAAAAATACTTTGAGTTAAGGGAGTGTGTAGTAATTAAAGGATTCTTCCCTATTCCATCCACCTACAAAGCCCATGTGATCTAGGTACCCTCTGTCATCTACTTCCAAGACCAATGTGACTCATCTACTTCCAAGACCAATGCAACTCATCTATCTTCCTCCTCATTAATCTAATTAACAGCCAAGTTAAAATTAAAATTATAATTTACATGGATAAATCACATGTCATGCCATCATAGCCATACCATGCCCATGCCATAGCCTTCATGAGAACCTACCACAACTCATTCACCTAGTTAGTGCACATCAATGATAGGTAAAAATCATGAATCGTGCATAATGTTAAAAATAAGTAAACATGAGTAATTAAAATTTATCATATGATAAGAGAAATTAATTATGCATATAAAAATTAATATTAATATTATTAATCATCCTCAACAACTCTACAAACAAGGAAAAAATTTATTAAACTTTACTAAAATATGTGTTGTTACATCCTCCCCTCCTTAAGAATCTTCATCCTAGAAGATTTCAGGATGCATTGCATACATATCAAACCCAAGTTCTGAAGTTGATTGTTGAGAATCATGATGACTCCACAAGACCTTCATCATTGGAACTAATTTGCTATGCAACGAATGTATCATGCGATCTATAATCTTAATTGGATGTTTAATATACGAAGCATCAACTTGAAGTTGCACTTTAGACCAATCTACTACATGTCATTCATTTGGAATATAATGTCGTAACATGGACACATGAAATACATCATTCATGCTAGAGAGTTATGGTGGTAGACACACTTGATATGCCACCTCTCCACTTCATTGCAAAACATCAAAGGATCTAATGTAATGAGAGGACAGTTTACCTTTTCTTCCCGCATCAAGCTCTTCAGTGATGAGATTTGAATGAACACCTTGTCTTCTACAACAAACTCAAGAGGCCTCTTTCTCTAATTTATGTAGCTCACTTGATGATCTTGAGTAGCCTTGAGCCACTAATTAATTACATTTATTTGCTTCATATTGTGAAGGATAATGTTGGAGCTAATCTATTATCTATCCTTAATTTCATACCAACACAATGGTGTTCTATAAGGTCTACCATACAAGATCTCATATGGTTCCACCTTCAAAGTTTTCTAATAGCTATTGTTGTAGAAAAACTTTGACAATGGTAACAGACCATTCCAAGAGTCTAAAAACTATAGAGTTCATGCTTGAATCATGTCTTCTAACACCTAGTTAACTCATTCAACCTTTCCATCTATTTGAGGATGATATGTTGAACTCAAGTTCAGCCTACTAACTAAGGTGTATCATAAAAGCTAACCAAAATCAAGAGGTGAATTTGGCATTGTGATTTGACACAATCTTGGTAGGAATGCCATGCTGTTAAATAATCTTAGTAATGAATAATAGTGCTACATCCTTAGCACTAGTTGAAGTCCTTATAGCAAGAAAGTGAGTAGACTTTGTTAACAAGTCAACCATTACAAGGATAACATTCTTACAACCCTTAGCATGAGGTAATCTAGTAATGAAGTCCATACTAATAACCTTCCACTTCCACTCTTGAATTGCATGAGGGTACAAGTTGCCACATGGTCATTGATGCTCTATCTTAACTTGTTGACAGATTGAGCACTTTGGTACAAATTCTCCAATGTACTTCTTCATTCTTGCTCACTAGTACAACTTCTTTAGCATTTGGTACATTTTGTCACTACCTAAATGCATTTGAAGTCGACTGAGTTAAGCCTCCTATAGTAAACATTACTACAAGATAACAAGTATACACATCTAACCCTTATGATAAATTATTCTTAATGCATCTATTGTGACTAATGAATTAGTAGATTTGTTAAGATACATGCACCATGGGTCACATCCCTACTTTACCCAGATATTGTTTGGTACATCAAACTAGATCACTAGGCTATAGAATTTATCGGTCACCTCACTCAAAGCATCTACAAACATATTTATTTTGCTTGGCCAGTATAGGATAGTAAAATCAAAGTCAACTAATAACTCTATTCATCTTCACTACCATAGGTTTAACTATGGTTTATTCATTAGATATTAGAGCTCTTTATGATTGGTCCAAATTGTTAATTTCTCTCCAAAGAGTTACTAATGTTAAACCCTCACTAATGTTAAACCCTCAAGAAAAACACTACTGCTTCCAACTTAAGATCATGGGTAGGATAGTGTGTCTTATGAAGCTTTAATTATCTTGAGGCATATGCTATCACCTTGTGCTTCTACATAAGAACACATCCATACCCTTCTCTTGATGCATCTATGCATACATCAAAGGATTCACTTGGGGTAGTGTTGGCGACTATTTGGGACCAAACCACCAATGATTAGGTCTCCAATCTCATGATCAAGATAATAGGAAACAAAGTTGTTCTTCAAATAGGATTTAGGTGCTTGTTGATCTCATGCAACACCAAGGCCCAGATACCTCCAAATAGACTCAGTAGTTATAAAATGAACTAAACATGAGTACGTGTTTGTTATTGTGAATGTTGAAATGGTTAGATTGTGTATGAAATTGTAATAGGCTATAATAAAAGAAATTTAGCTAACTTTGTTAAATACTATGAGTTGTTGAAGGTTCCTATTTTGTCAAATCACTTAGTCTATATAATCTCTATAGTACATTACATGTAGCAAATAAAATTTCACAAAAATGTTTGATCACAATTCTGTCAATCTACTCCTAATTTTCCCCAGAGGAAAAATTCCATAAGAAAACTAGAAATAGAGTGAGATTCAATAGGTTTTAGAAAGAGAAAAGAAAAGAAAGTAGATTTTCATGGGGTCTCAAACATTTAAGCAAGATAAATTGATATGAAAAAACACTTCACAATAAAGCTATTCTAATTTAATCTATTATGAATTGTCCAAACCCTCTGAGCTCAACAAGAAATTTCATAAAAGACACTCATTGAGCTACCAAAATGCTTTGTAAATGACAAAGTACAAGCTTCTATTTGGCTAGTTAAAATTCATCAAGAATTACAAAAAATAGAACTTCTAGAAAAATTTGAAAATTTCAAGATTGTAATATTAAGGCAATATACTTTATAAATAAAGAAGCTATTTCAATCATCTAAAAGTATCATCGATTTTCTAGATTTCATAAACTTAAATAGACAATTTCTATAAGACATTACTATTAAATCGCTCAAGATGGTTTTCTTCAACACGAGCTCTTATATGACAAACCTTAATAGAAGTCAAATATTGCACAAAAAGAGAGCTATAAAGACAACCTAGAAAAATCAAAAATTTAATGCCAAGCATTATACTATCTAAACCATTAGCTAAGAAACTAAAAAAATGGGAAGAAATGAACTCATAGGATTAAAAAACAGTAGTTGAATTAATGTTTTTAGTATGCCATGCTTTACAAAAAATCTTCAATGTTCTTCAAAGTTTCTCTACCCAAATCCTTCCCCATAAATCTACCTTTTGAAATCCTTTTTATAGTGGTCTCAAGGTAGTTACAATCATAATGAGAAGGGATGTTACCAATATCCAAGGGATTAATTCATAACCACCCTAAGAAGTTATACTTTTATAGGAATTTATTAGAAATTTAAGCCAAAGTTGGCAAGTGTCATCTTAGTTACAACTATCATGGAGATTTAGTTATTCAACAAAAGGAAGTTACAACTTCTATAGAAAATAAAGCTATGGTTGAAAAATGTCCATAAATCATTTTTCTTTTCTTTAAAAAATTTAACACTGAATTTAAATTCGTAACCATATAAATCATGCTCATTCATCTTTCTTTGTGAGCTTGAACCTCCATCTTTACTCACCCTTTCTATCTGCATTTCCTTTGTCTTTGGCAGATTGAGAATCACTAGTGTCTTATTATTATTATTATTTTATTTTTTTTAAAACTTTGGCACATATGCTAAAGTTCGATCACCAACATTAATACAGTCAATCCTTTACCATTTATTTTTCTAGGCCTTGGCATTGGTGCAAAAGTATGAAATGTGGTGTCACATAGGTACAAATCAAAAGTGCATGGTCCATTAGCAAAGCTTATGACTCATGCTTCATCGTGTAAGTGAAACAAATTGTAGAACAAGGGTTCATGACCTATCTTGTTATGGGGGATGAGGATGATTAGGTGGTGCATAGGTGTAGCAAGCTCTGTTACTACTGTTCTAGGCATGATCACCAAGTATGATCATTGCATATGAGGAAGGTCCAAAGGGTCGAATGTTCAATGCTGTAGGAGTGTCAATGAAATCTGCAACCGACATTTTTGAGGACATTAGAGCAACATCTTACGTGGACTTGGCTATATAACTACTTAAAAGGAACAACAAAAATTTGAGCAGGTAGTGTAGTCCATGTTGGGTAATCAAGGAATTGCAAGTAGATTTAGTATGAAACATTGTTGCCTGAATGGCCCTAATCTAGGATACACATGCAACAACATGCGTGAGGAGGCCCTGCACTTGCTCATAGAAAGTTTAGGAAGAAACCTAGCCAGATGTTGTTGAGTTAATAGCCATGCTCCTCTCCATGGTTAGATTACTTTTATATATTTTTTTATATATGCCCTGATCTCCATGATTTGTTAATTTATTTATAGACCATTCTGTAGTGTTTTTCCTTACTTTGATCTACTATTCTTGTTAGCATAAGTGACTACTTATGTTTCTCTATATTTGCAAGAAGAGGTCACATTACCCTTATACACTATTTTATGTTGTCTTTTTTTTTTTAAATTTTTTTTTGAGTAATGACTTGTTGCCTAGTTTCTATTTCCCCCTCCCCCTTTTTTTCTCCTTTTGTTCATCAAATAATTGGGCTGTATAAGCTTCCCAGTTGTAGAGTTAGACAAAGGATATTGTATCGATTCCTTGCCTATGTATCCAGAATATGATTATGATGATTAGTTAATAATGGTTTTGGTGAGAAGGTTTAGAGGCTTGTGTTGTTTCTAGTATCTATGGAAGATCATGATTTCTTGTTAAAGCATGTGATGATTGAAATTTTATTGGTGCATAATGAATTCCTTTTCAATCATTTCAACCTTGGAGTGATAAACAAAAATGCCCTCAATTGGAACTCATGACTAATAGACAGCTGAAGCTAGTTTACAATCCCAAATAATCATCATTCTTCCATCATCTAACAAATACAATTTGTACTACTTTTATTTTTATTAACATAGAACCAATACCTATTTTTCCTCTTACTTAAAGAAAACTGATCCATACTATGGTCAAATGTGCTAATATTTCATGCCCCCCCCTCTTTGAACATTAGCTAAGAAACATAAATTTTATTCGAAACACATTTTTTTAATAGAAAAATAGAAATATTTTTTGAGGAAAAGTTCCATCAAACTTAAGGTCTAATGGAATAAAAACCAGACTCCTAATAAAACTTAGGAAATTGTACAAACAAAATCTTATACAGATTATTCTAAAGGTGGAAATAGAATAGTTAAGTTAACTTTTTAAAGGAATCCTCATATTGTGAATCCTCTCATATTTAATTTTGGTAGTTATAAAGACTCTTCCCTCTTCCTCTTGCCTAGTTGAAGCTTCAACTTGGTCTTCATCCTTAACTTCAACAACTATCTTTGTCTTGTTTTCATCCAATTCTTTGGTTGTTGATTTTTGAGGTTCTTCCCAACTAGTTGCTTCTTTGTCTTGAGACATGAAAGCCTCTCCCCAAGAATCATCCTGATTAAAATCTCCTTGGAATTTAGCTTTAGTGGTGCATTGATGAAAGTTGCTCCAAACATTGGAATGTATTGAGCAACCACAAGTAAGAAAACTAAACTCATCCAAAAGCCGAAGTAAGAAAGGGCTTTCACTAGATGCTCCATGGATGGTTGCCTTACAATAGGTTCTCATGACATGCTTTGGGTAGCATCCCTTAACATATGGGATAAAAGGCCTTCTTGCTACAATCTCTACAAGAACCATCTTTCTCACACTTAAACACTTCACTTGGTTTTCTCACTCAAGTGTTGAATTGAGAAATGATGTATTTCCAAGAAATTCACTTCTCTTTATATAGTGTAATATAAATTTAAAATTCCAACCAATTCCATCAACCAAATTTCCCACTTAGCCAAAACTTATTTAATTTCCATCATTATATAGTTGGCTCATTTAAATTCTACTATTTTGTTGTTAAAATTAATTTGCCACTATGTAGTTATATAAACTGCTACTCCCACTTACACACATCATAGGTAATGATTATGTTGAAATCATATAAATTTAATATTTAAACTAACACTTTAAATTTAATATTTAAACTAATACTCTAACATATACATATTTTATTATATCATATATACTTTTCTAAGCATACGTATAGGACATATATGTTATTATATAAGTTTGTATATATATTATTTATTATATATATTACTATATAAAATTTTATTACTTACTTCTATTTATACTCAATATTATTATAGTTATATGCATATATATATTAGTATATTATATACATGTGTGTGTGCGTATTCAAGTTGTGGGTGGTTTCTTGAAATAATGTTTTATACAAAAACTGCAATTTCATCCCACTTAATGTGGAAAACTTGTATGTGTCTTTTGAGAATTGTTTCTTGATCTGAAATGGACTAGTCCATATTGCTAAAAATTTATTTGGCTTATTCATATTCCATAATAATACTAGATCACTGATGTTAAAAGTCCTTTTCAAAGTCTTTCTATCGAACCATCTTTTAACTTGAGAAACATTCTTTAATAAATTATCTTTAGCTCTATTCATTTCATCTTTTCATTTGATGAGTAAGATTAAAAAAATTCTATCTTTATTGGGTATTTCACTATACTTTTGCACAAAATTAGAGGCTAAACTTATAATCTTGTTTGTAACTCTTGTAAGCAAATCATAGATTAAGTTATAAGCTAATGTTTCAATAGCCTTCTTAAATCTAATATGGTTGGTCCATAATGTAGATTATAGGTAATCGATCCAATTTCCTAGATTCCCATCTACCAACTTTTTAATGTAGAAAATAAGCTTTTTATTTGTAGATTTAATTAACCCATTTTCTCAAGGATAATAATTTGAAGAAGAAAATAGAAAGATTCATTAGATTGAAAAGTAGGTCCATTATTGCATACCAATACTTTAGGTAGACCAAAATGACTTGGAATTTGTCCTTCTAAAAACTTAATTATGTTTAATGTTGAACTTTTCCTTAGAGATTTTTCTTTAGACCATTTGGTAAAGTAATCGATAGCCATGAGAATAAACTTATGCCTAGTTCTCAAAGGAGTAATTGTGCCAATAAAATCTAAGCCCCATTGCTAAAATGGTCTATTTACAATTACTAGTTTTTACAGAGTGATTACCTTTTTTATTTTTGGTTCATGAATTTGACATTTGTAACATCTTTGAATTCTTGAACTAATATATTGGTACATACTAGGCCAATAAAAATCATAATAGAGTATATGTTGCATGGTGGACTTAGGAGATTCATAAAATAAATTAGAATGATCATGGAATTATTGAAGAATAGGATTGATTTGATCATTATGAATACATTTCAACGAAATTCCTCTGAAGTCTTTTCTATATAAGATTCCAACATTAACCATAAATTTATTTTCTCTTTTGAAAAAATCTCTCTTATGACTTACAGTTAAGTTATTTGGAACCTTTTCATATTAAGGCATTCATGAATTTCATCATACTAATTTCCTTCATGAGTCTTAAGCACACATACTTCATCATTTCTAACCATTAACTTGGTTAATCCCATTCCTTTAATGATTTTGCATATCTCTAATGAAAATATGAAACCTTGAAGTTTTATGGGCCACTTCCCTCTTTTTAATCCAATTTCATTTTGGGTAAATAATTGTTTAATTGTAGGCGCTATTAGCATAATATGGACTAATGAGCTTTCCAAGTAATATTTGAAGTGCTAAAGTGCTTTAATGACTATGAGTTTTCTATTTTTCTAAGTTTGAATAATTTAATTCTGAACCTTTCAATTGATACCAAAAAAATATAATAGGTTCACCTTAACCTTCATATTTTTGAGTTAAAAGAGCAGTAACTAAATCATTTGAAGCAAAAGCATATAACCAAAAATCTTCCTTCAATTTTGGTTTTACCATGTATGAAGCTTCTTGAATAGACTTTATAATTTTTGCTAAAGCTTTCTTTGATTTTGATTTTTTTCTTATTGAGATGTCTTTCTTGAGCATATGCATCAATGTTTTTGTAATTTCAATGAATCCAAGGATAAATTTCTTAATGAAATTTTTCTTTTACAAGAAAGATCTAATAGACTTTTTACTCATAGAATGCTTGATATTTTGTACTGCTTAAATTCAGTAGTTATCTATTGCAATTCCTTCTTGATAGATCATGTGACCTCGTAAACTTCTAGATTTAACCTTGAAGATACATTTCTTAGGATTTAATGAGATATCATATTCACGACATTTGTCAAAAACCTATTGGAGATGATCAATATGATCTTTCTTCCTTTTTGAAAAGATAGTGATATCATCCAAATAAACAATAATGAACTCACCTATTAAACCCTTAAAGGTTAAATCCATTGCTCTTTGAAAGGTAGCTCCAATATTTGACAATCCAAATGGCATTCTTTGGTAGGCAAAAGTTCCCCACTTGGTAATATGTGTTGTCTTATATCTATCACTCTTATCTATCATAATCTGATTATAGCCAAAAAAACATCTAGGAAAGAATATACTAGGAAATATGAAACTTTGATAAACATTTCATCAATTCTAGGAAGTGGATCTTTATCTTTTTTAGAAGCTTCATTCAAATTCCTAAAATTGACATAAAGCCTAAAATTGCCATTCTTTTTTCTTACTGGGACAAGGTTAGCAAGCCATGTCAAATATTAGACTAGATATATAATTTAGGCTTGCAATAACTTCTTTATCTTGGCTTTCATGGATGGTTCAAATGATGGATTGAATTTCCTATATTTTTGTTTAACTTCCTTACAATAATTTACTAAAGGAATTTTATCAATCATCATATTTGGTTTAAAAGCTTTAAGATCATCATAAGACCAAGAAAATTTTTCCAAATTATTTGTAGGAGAAATAATAAATTTTTCTTGAAGCCTTAATCCTTTTCCTTTGTGATATTTAACATCTTTGGTATCTTAATGGAATCAAAATTCATTGCTTCATAAGCTTGGTCATTTGGATTCTGTGTATCTTTTCCGATAAGAAGTTTCTCCTAAAATCATGTTCATAATCAATCACCCTTTTGGAAATGGAATTTATCTTAAAACTTGATGCTATTTTAGGTATGATTTGACTTTTGAATACCTGCTTATTTCTCAAGAACCTAAGCTATTGATCATTATCTTTGAATACTTGTAAATGCTTTACGTTATATGGTATTGATGACTAATGTTCATTCTCTATTGCTACTCCTTCATACTTTTCTATGCTTTTTACATCTAATGTTAAAGTTGCCTTTGCTAAATCATCCACTATATAATTATCTTCTCTACCTATATGTTCTATTTTATAGTGATGAAACTAATCTAGCATGATATAGATGACTTGTTTATAAGAACACAAGAATGAGCTTTTGACTATAAAATTTCCCTAATCTTTTCACAAGCCAATCTTGAATCCCATTTTATAGTGATTACCTTGATTTCTTTTTCTCATGTTGTTTTAATTCCAATAATTAAAGCCTCATATTTAGCCTTCTTGTTAGTACAAGGGAAAGATAGATAAATTTATTTTAATATTTTTGAGGAATCATCATTTACTAGAACTACTCTAGCTCCTACACCTTTGGAATTACATGGACCATCAAAGTATAGTTCCCACTTGCTCTCATTTTGAGATTCCTTGTTTTTGAAGTTATGAAATTCGTGAAGTATACAAATTTTTTTTCAAAGGCCTTTGTTTCAACAACTTTATTCTTCCCATTCAAGGTAATGTTTTGATTCATCAAAGGTTCACTATATATGTATATTTGATTTGGTTTCCATTTCCAAGGTAGCCACATATGTGAGTGATTTTTTGATATGTAACTAAAGAAATTCTTGCTCCAACTTCTACTAAATAAAAGACTATATGAATCTGGTATATCTACTACTTGAATAGTTACCCTACTTCTTATACAAGGTTCAGAAGCAATTTTCAATAAAACATTGGGTAACTAAACCATAATCTTTACTCTACTTTTATCCACTTGAATGATCTATTTATTAGAATTTTTAGGAGTCAAACAAAGATTTTTTCATATAGACAATGACATGATGGTAGATGTAGCTCTAGAATCAACCAAACAATTGTGAAGATATTTGTCTATTAACTTCATTGTCTATAGAAATGAAGGAGCTTCTTTATCAGTACAATCATATATAGTTTTTGTTGTCTAATCAATGTTAGACACATAACTTAATATTTGCATGAGCTAAAGGTAACTCAAATAAGTGGATGTATTCTTTAGCCAAGTAAGCTTTTGTAGGAATAAAATACTTAGAAAAATATTTATAAACCCCCATAGGAATATCATCATAGTTTTCAAATCCTAATGGTGTACCAAGGATTTTCCATCCTATTAGAATTCCTTTTGATCTTTGAACTCTTACATTTCTTCGTCCTTCTCTTATAGACTAATAAACCTAATAGAAGAGGTGATCTCTTTATCCTTCTAGTTTTTACTTCACTACTTATTCAAAACTCAAGAACCTTCTTCTATTCTTCTTTTGATGAATACTAAATCTAAAAATCAAGAAAATCTTTGGAACCTTTGAAACCTTTCAAAGTATTAGTTTTTTTAGTCATTAATTGAAAATAGTATATAATTCTTTCAAGCTCTTCTAGCAACAAAAAGAACTATTATTATGCTAGGAATATAAAGCTCTTTGAATAAAATGATAACTTATAAATGTAGGTGATAAATTTTCTTGCTCTTCATCTAGCACTAAAAGAATTGTTGGAGACTATTTAGGACTAAATTGCCAATGATTGGGCCTCTTTTCTCGTGATCGGGGTCACAAGAAATGAAGGTTTTCTTCAAATAGTGTTTAGATGCTTGCTAGTCTCTCACAACACTAAGGTCTAGATACCTCCAAATAGACTTAATGGTTATGAAATGAACTAAACATGAGTATGTGTTTGTTGTTGTGAATGTTGAAATGGTTGGGTTGTGTATGAAACTATAATTGGCTATCATAAAATAAATTCAGCTATCTTTGTCAAACACTGTGAGTTATTAAAGATTCCTATTTTGTCAAATAACTTAGTCTATATAGTCCCTATAGTACATTACTCATAACAAATAAAATTTCACAAAAATGTTTGAGCACAATTCTACCAATCTACTTCTAATTTTTCCTAGAGAGAAAATTTCACAAGAAAACTAGAAATAGAGTGAGATTCAAAGGGTTTTAGAAGGAGAAAAGAAAAGAAATTAGATTTGTATGGGATCTCAAACATTTAAGCAAGATAAATTTACATGAGAAAACACTTCATAAAGCTATTCCAATTTAATCTATTACGAATTGTCCAAACCCTTTGAGCTCAACAAACAATTTCACAAAAGACACTCTTATTTAACTACTAAAACACTTTGTAAAAATGACAAAGTGCAAGATTATATTTGGCTAGTTAAAATTGGTCAAGAATTGCAAAAAATAGAACTTATAGGAAAATTTGACAATTTCAAGATTTTAATATTAAGGCAATATACTTTATAAATAAAGAAGCTATTTTAGTCATCTCAAAGTATCAAATATTTTCTAAACTCACATAGGCAATTTCTATAAGACATTACTATTAAATTGCTCAACATGCTTTTCTACAGCATAAGATCTTATTTGGAAAACCTTAATAGAAGTCAAATATTGCGCAAAAAACAAAACTATAAACGTAACCTAGAAAAATCCCAAAATTAAATGCCAAGCTAAGCAAGTAAAACAAAATGGGAAGAAATGAAATCATAGTATTAAAACAAAGTAGTTGAATTGATGTCTTTAGCAAGCCATGCTTTATAAGAAATCTTCAATATTCTTCAAAGTTGCTCTACCCAAATCCTCCCCCATAAATCTACCTTTAAAACCATTTTTATATTGGTCTTAGGATAGTTACAATCATCATGAGAAGTTATGGGGTGTTATAACTATCTAGGGGATTAATTCATAACCATCCTAAAAGTTATAACTTCCATAGGAAGTTATTGGAAATTTAAGCCAAAGTTGGCAAGTGTCTTTTTAGTTACAAATATCATGGAGATTTAGGTATTCAACCATAGGAAGATACAACTTCTATAGAAAATTAAGCTATAGTCTAAAAATGTTCATAAATCCTTTCCCTTTTCTTTAAAAAACATTTAATACTAAATTTAAATTTGTGACCATATAAATCATGCTCATTCATCTTTCTTTGTGAGCTTAAACCTCCATCTTTACTCTTCCTTTTTATTTTCATTTCCTTTGTCTTTGGAAAATTGAGAACCACTAGTGTCTTCTTCTTATTTTTATTTTATTTTTTGAAACCTTTGCACATATGCTGAAGCCCGATCACCAATATTAGTACAATCAATCCTTTACCATTTATTTTTCTAGGCCTTGACGTCAACACCAAAGCATGACTTGTGATGCCATGCCAGTATGAAGCAAAAGTGCATGGTCCATCAAGAAAGCTTACAACTTATGTGTCATCATGCAAGTGGGACATATAACAAAATAGGGGTTTACAACTTGCCATGTTGTGCCCTTCATTACCACGTTATGGAGGATGAGGATTATTAGGTGGTGTGTAGGTGTAGCAGGCTCCATCACCACCATTTTGAGGCATGATAACTAAGTATGGCCATTGCAAATGAGTGGAGTCTAGAGGTTCAAATGTTCAATGGTGCAGGAGTGCTAGTGAAATCTACAACTAGCATTTTCTAGGACATTAGCGTAGGGTTTTACATAGACTTGGCTCAAGAAATGCATAGAAGCAACAATGCTAGTTTGTGTAGGTAGTGATGTCCATGTTGGGCAACTGTGGAATTGCAAGTAGAATTATTTTGAAACATCATCGCTTGAATGGCCCTAATCCAAAATATGCACACAAAAACACGCATGAGGAAGCTGTACATTTGCTCATAGAAATTTTGAGAAAAACATTTGGTTGGATGTTGATGCGTTAATAGCCATGCCTCTTCATGGCCATGCTACTATTATTTATTATTTTATTTATTTTTTATATATGACGAGATCCCCATGATTTGTTAATTTATTTACAAATCATTTTCTAGTGTTTTAACTTACTTTGATTTGCTATTCTTGTTAGCATAAGTGACCCTATGTTTCTCTCTATTTGCAAGAGGAGGCCACGTTACCCTCATACACTATTTTGTGTTTTTTTTTCTTTTTTGAGTAATGATTTGTTGCCTAGTTCATGTTTCCCTATTTTTTTTATTTTTTCTTTTAATCATTAAATAATTAGGCTATATAAGCCTCCCAGTTGAAGAATATGATTCCTTGCCTATGTATCCAAAATATGATTCTGATGATCAATTAACAATGGTATTAGTAAGAAGGTATAGATTCTTGTGTTGTTTCCAATATCTATGGAAGATCACAAGTTCTTGTTAAAGCACGTGATGATTGATATTTTACCACTGCATAATAAATTCCTTTTCAAGAATTTCAACCTTGGAGTGATAAATAACAATGCCCTTAACTGGAATCCATGACTAATAGATAGCTAAAGCTAGTTTACAATCTGAAATAATCACCATTCTTCCATCAACTAATAGATATAATTTTCACTGCTTTATATTTAGCAACATAGAAACCAATACCTATTTTGCCTCTTACTTTAAAAAAATTGATCCATACCATGATCAAATGTGCTAACAAGTAGGTGTAACCAAGATTGGAGTTGAAGTCAATCTACTCTTAAGCTCCTCAAAAGTATCCTGATGATGAGGATCCCGAAGAAACTCATTGTTCATTCACAATAGCTTCGTGAGAGGTGAAACAATGTGAGAGAAGTTCTCAACAAACCTCCAATAATATCCTTCTAAGCCAAGAAAGCTATGAACCTCTTTGACATCCTTAGGAATAGGCTAATCCCTAATGATTAATAAGATCTACTACTATTCTAGCCTCTGAAATAACATGACCTAAGAATTGGATCTCACAATGTTAAAATAAGCATTTTGATGGTTGGGCATAGAGTTGATGCTCTCTAAGTGTCTGCAAGATGATGCTCATGAAGGCTATTTGTTGCTAAATATACCAATATGCCATCAATGAAAACAGTGATAAATTGGTCTAGTTATGGCCTCATGACACTATTCATGAGATTTATAAATACTATCAGAACTAGTGAGTTCAAATAGTAGAACCAATAACTCATAAAGCCCATACAAAGTCCTAAAGGCTATCTTAGGAATATCTCCTTCTCTAATACAAACCTAGTGGTATCCTAACTTCAAATATATCTTTGAGAATACTTGAGCTTTCCTCAATTGTTTAAACAAGTCATTTATGCAAGGCAAGGAATACTTATTCTTTATGTTGCTTGATTTAGTTGATAGTAGTCAATTCATAATCTCATGCTTCCATCGTACTTTTTAACAAAGAGGATAAGAGCTTCCCAAGGAGACACACTTAAAAAAATAAAGCATTTATTTAGGAGTTCTTGAAGTTGAACTTTTATTTCCACCAATTTGACATGTGACATCCTATGTAGAGCTTTGGAGATAGGTTTAGTACCAAGTGTGAGATCAATCTCAAACTCTACCTCTCACCTAGGAGGCAACCTTAGAAACTTTGACTAGAAGACTTCAGAAAATTTGCATGCCATAGGAATTTGATCAATTCCCAATGATGGAGAAATCTCACTAACATAGGCTACAAAGAAAAGATGTCCTTTTTGCAAAAAAAAAAAGAAAAAAAAGAAAAAAAAGAAAAAGAAAAAGATGCAAAGATCTTGATGAAGCTAGATTTATCTTGATCTTGCAGGGCTTCATGTGCACAATCACTTGTACACCCTTGTTTGCTGCTAAAGATAATGTCTATTGATCATAATTTAGGCTACCCTGAAAATGCATAAACCAATCCATCCCTAGAATGATGTTGTAGTCCCCTTAGCTCATGACATGGAGGCCATAAGGCCATAGACCAGCTTGGATGAATAAAGGAATAGATTTGTAGGTTTGGAATACAGCAAGTGTACTACCACCCATAGTACTAACAGCAAGCCCTTAGGCTAGTGGCTCACATATCAAGCCCATCCTTCTAACTATTGAAGGATCAACAAAACAATTACTAGACCTACTATCATTCTGAATCCACCATAAATCTTAGTTGTAATATGTTCCCCTCCATGTGTTTATGGAAGAATTGCTTCATATAGCTGTTGAAATTAGCTTGGATTATCCCCTCAACTAATAGTGATGTTGGGGTCACATTCTTTGCACAAGGTTCTATTGAATGCTCCTCCACTTGGTTAGCAATAGGTTAAGGCATTGGAGTTAGTTGACTAGGTTCATCATCCATCCTTCTACCTTGGTCATGACCTTGCCTAGGATCTATCATCACTGAACAAACTAATGAGGAAATTGCCAAACCTAGTTTTTGATACTAACTTATAACATCCTCATTTCTACCCTTAGGATAAAGAGCATTAGGTGGGATAAAAACAAATAACATAGGTTGGTCATGGTAGAGTAATGAAATCAATTCATTCTAATATAGCAAAAGGAAGTATGATTAAGCCATGACCAAGAGGAAGAAGAGATTAAATAACAAGATAATGGGAATAAATTATAACTTTTAATATTAAGATGAATATATATACAAGTAATAAAGATTTAAATTATAAGAATCCACTAAAAGAAATCTTACATCAATGTCATTATAAATTCCACAATTATTTCATCTAAAACAACTTACATAAAGAAATATGGTAAGTTCTCATTGTCACTACATAATTCACAATCCATACAAAAATCTAAGCATGTGAATCAAATTAATATACATCTACTTATGAAATAGCAATTATAGTTCCAAATAACATATAATTTCATCTTGTATTCTAAATATATCCAAGGTACCACATGTACTCCATGCTCTTCCTAGCTTGAAATACCTACACATAAAACAAAACTATGAGCTACAGCTAAGTGAGTAACCTTATCACTTTCTTCCAACTTAACTAAGGATAGCTCTCATGGGGGCTTGTTAGGGCATGGAAACTTCTAAAACAATCAATGCAAAGCATATCCAAACATGCAACCACTACAACATCCAGGATCATCCATCACAAACATGCCAAAAATCCAATGCCATACAATTATAAATGCAAAGCATATCCAAACACACCCACCACAAACATCCAAGATCATCTATCAACATGGAACTAAGAATTCACAAACATTCCAAAACTCCAACGCCATATAATTATCCAATAAGCATAGAAGCAATCCATTTGACCATCATAATAGTTCAAAACCAACATCCATCCATTGCACCCATCAACTAAACAAACAAGAAGGCTAGCACACACCGTACTCAATGTTAATATGTATCAAGTTATCATGAATACTTTCAAGTTCCAAATTAATGATTCAAACAAAATATCAAATTACCATGCACATGGATTTGTTATTAGTCTCAATGAACTAAGGTGTTCCAGTGGATCCCCACCAAGGTTCTTACACATGATGATGCTAGAGGTGTCCAAGTGGATACCCACCTTTAATGTTATGGAGGAACCAACCAAACAAGACCAATGGGACATGGAACACCCTCTCCTACCAGATGGGGCTTGCATTAAGAGCCACATTGGTGCACTGACAATGGGGATCAATCATAAGACTCAACTCTAAGGAGTCCATCTTCAACTAGCCATACTTAACACAAGGATGTATCCTTAATTATAACCGACTGAAATTATTATGATTTTAGACATCATTAAAAGAATGACCTATAGCACCTTATCTACCACAAATTACTATATGAGTCCCTCATCAAAGTTGTAGATAATTACATAAGAAATCCAACAATAGGTAGATCATAAGTAGATTTGGAGTACAGAGAGAGATATGAATATTTTATTGAGTCCTATATGAATAATATTGAACCCTTCAAAATGTAAAGTTAATAAAGACCACTTTAATTTTAAAAAATAACCAACCCACCATTGAAATTCTAGATCTAGAACTTTGTAGAGAAACACATCAAAAATATACTAGATCTATAATATTTTACATCAATTAAAATAAAATCCAACCCTGATTTATGCAAATCTCGATGAACTAAAATAACTAAGAAAAGAGGGCCAAGGTTACTCACCCAAACTATTGCTAGCTTCTTTTAAGTGAGTCTTCGCATGTGCTCCCTTAACTAGCAAGCTCCTCACACTCCTCCAACCCAGCAACCCTCTAACCCAAGAGCTAAGAGGCCAAGATTGCTTTGGGTTAAGGGAGTGTTTGGTATTGAAAGGCTTCTTCCCTACTCCATCTACCCCCAAAGCCCATGTGATCTAACTACCCTCTTTCATCTACTTCCAAGACCCATGTGACTCATCTAACTTCTTCCTAATTAATCTAATTAACAACCAAGTTAAAATTAAAATTACAAATTACATGGATAAATCACATGCCATGCCATCATAGCCATACCATGCCCATACGATAACCTTCATGAGAACTTGCCACAACTCATTCACCAAGTTAGTGCACACTAGTGATAAGTAAAAATCATGAATCATGCATAATGGTAAAAATAATTAAACATGAGTAATAAAAATTTATCATATGGTAAGAAAAATTAATTATGCATTTAGAAATTAATATTAATATTTTTAACCATCCTCAACCATTTAGCATACAAGGAAAAAGGTTATTAGCTTTTACTAAAATATAGGTTGTTGCATTTCATGAGCCAAGGGATAAAATAGCTAGGTTTAGACTAATGCTTATAAATGCATGGTTTCTATTAATTACCTACTTAGATAAGTCAATAAGGTAAAAAGGGTGTGGTATATTGGGTCTAGCATCTAAGGTGATAAAAGCATTTGAAACTAGATCAGTGCCCATGTGAGTAGTCCATTCAATTAGAAAATACAAAATGAATCTGGCTCCCATAAGAATCTCACAATTAAAGAAGGCTAAATATCATTATTCAAGGAAAAAAATTACAAGAAAAAGATAAAAACAAAAAATAATAGAGAAAAGAAATATGAGTTTTGATAATAAAAATGACATATTTAACAAAAAGATGTTTCCACAAGAACCTTCAACTATGAGCAAAGCCACACTCCCACAAGAACCTTACAGTTAAGGTGATGTTGAAAAGCTCATAATTTGAACCATCCCACATGAACCCCCTTCTTACTGTACAAGGTAGTTTGACTTACCTAAGTATGCATTTTAAGAACTACCCTCAGTTTTATCCATTTAACTTAGCTTATTGAGTCCCTTAGCTTGTGCTACTTCATACCTCTAGGATTGCTATTATTTTCTTTGTCAAACTTTTCTTTTTCATTTCACTTTATGTATTTTTCATTTCTATTTCACTTTCTCATTTTTAATTGTATTCCTCCATTACTAGGTAGCCACCTATTATGTTCATAGGTAATTAAAACTCTTTGATCCTTTAATTATTTTCCAATATGCCTTTCTTAGGAATCAATGGTGGAGATCCCTATTATAGCAAAGAACTATGGATACTAACAATTAGAAGATCAATGTTTACTAGTGTCTCATGTATAGGGGAGAATACATAAAATCCATAACATTTTTTCTTTTAGTGTATTCTCCTAGCTTATCTTCCATCTAATCCTTAATTATAATAATTCAACTAATTAACCTATGCTTGGGATGTAACCCAGATTAATTAAGGGGATGAGCAACTTGAAATTGGATAGGATAGTAGGATATAACCAACAAGGAAATTGATCCAAGAGTAAGTTAGGAAATGAGTTTATTAAAAGAAATGCACCTTGGATTCATAAAACTTATGAAAGGTAGAAACCATGATATTGTAATTGATCCTTCCAACAAAAGAAGTAGACTTTGTGAGAATATGTTTTAGCTCAAAGAATCCTAGGAAGGGCCTTCCTAAATAAGTTATATGTGAATTCCTACCTTAATAGTAATGTCTAATGATAGGAAGTAAAAAAAGAAAGTAATTTTTAATAAATTAAAAAATAAAATTATTTTCTTATTATAGTTATATCAATGCATATCAAAGGATGCAATGACTTGCAATGTAGAAGATTATCTCATTGAGGGACATTGCAAAATTGATGTCCATAGTAACACTAGGAGAACAAAAATCCTAAAGGTCTAAACATATCGATAGACATCACATTATCAATGTCTTGCAATAAATTTAATCTAAGTATATCAATATGTGTGATTCAAATTGTTAAAGGTAGAATTTACATTCAAGTTATAAATAAATATATTGATTTCATTAATTAAAATAGATATTTTATTCTATAATGATATCGATCCATATTGATTAGATCAATGTAGATCAATAAAAAAAATTTCTAGAGAGTTTTGCATTTAAATAGTGCAACTACTATTGGTATCGATATTTTATTATATAGTGATATTGATCCATGTTGACCATCTTGATCAAGATCAATAAATAAAATTTTTTCTTGAAACTTTGACATCTAAATATCATGACCGCAATGAAGTTTGATATGTTGGGAGCCTCATGTTTGATCATATTGATTTTTCTCACAATTGTGATGTAGTTCAACCTAATTCATATTAAACCATATGGATTCTTCGAGGAAGATCAATACACACAAAAAATAAATAAATAAAAGTTAATAGTAAGACAGTGGTCTTAAAATATAAAGCCATCATTCGTAGGCATAAATCTTATTCATGTGAAACAATTTCCTACCTTTGTACATCTTTCCCTATCAATTAGGACTCATTCTGCTGAGACTTCTCTACCCTTCTGTATTTCTATAGGAACCATAGTCAAATAACAAGGATTCATAGAACCCTAGCACTATCTTTTTAACACCTTTTAAGCCATATCTTTCCTAGTTAGGGCTTGTTTTTACATTTTAGGATTGGCTATTGACATTTTTTCCTTTCCAATATTTTTCACATGTAAGATGGGATATAAATGGAAAAATTTTCTACCACTGAGTAGCAAGCCAAGGTAATAATGGGCCTTATTGAGAAACTTAACAATAATTTCCACATTTTTAACTTCTTGTCATTTTACAAGCTTCCAGAAACAAAACGTTAATGATCATCCCATACCACCATGAGGTAGACTACATTGAGTGCTTCAATCACACTAATGTGGTTGTGAGGCAATATCTAGAGATAATGGGATGTGTAGCATTCATCTAATCCCCCATTTATTAGTTCTACCAAGAATAAATCCTAGAATTTTACAAGAATTTAAAGTTGCATATCACTAAGGAAAACCCTCTTGAACACTACCTAGTCTCCTTAGTAAGGAAAACTAGGGTGAAGAACACTGTAGCAAAACTTCAGGAATGGTTCAATGTTCTAGCAAGGAGAAGAACATCTTCAAGCCTAGAGCTAGAACAAAAGAGAAGTATGATCTCTTCCACTAGTTTATCATAGAAATAGACTCTACTAAAATGCAGAAACATGGGCCTTCACTTTGTAAACCTATGCCCTAAGCACCATGTGATGGCCAAGATAATCGTTACTCATGTCTTGCCATCCACACACACCATCTATGTCCTAATCCTAGCTCTTTGGGTTATGAAGGCTTTGAAATATGGTGAAAAGGAAAATTTTATGTAACTGCCAATCAAGTACATGGTGTTTCACTATAATGATGATGCAATCAAATTTTGTTTTTCTTTTCTTATTTTAGCCATATTAAGGAAGCTAGGGGTATTGGAACCCAAAATAGGCATGAAGGTATACCTCACTATTTTGAGAAAGGACACCTTCACTTGATTGCTCAAAATCAACACCAAGGTCAACCCCTTTGTTAAGGAATATGATGACCTAGGCTTTTTGTTGGTACTTAAGGCTAGTGAAGTTCAAGAACTTTAGGAAGATATGAGAGCTTAGTTGTAGGAGGTGAAGTCTACTTAGCATGAGATCTTGACAGTGCTATAGAAGGTAATCTCCACTCTTGCAACCATGGACAAGAGAGTAGTGGACATTGAGAAGAATGTTCATTCACAAATTAGAGATGATGATTAGGGAGCTGAACCCTTCCACTTTGAGGAAGACATGAAAGTTGAAGAAGTATTAGAGGTTTGATCCTCATAAGAAGTTAATTTTTTTTGTTGTTCTTATGGGCCATTGAGCTATTTTGTTGATTAGAATGAATGTGTTTTATTTTGCTATGATATGTAATTTATCTTTCTTTTCGAACTTGGACTATGGTAATAGGTGGATGTTTAAGTTTTGGAGCTTTATGAAAAATTTAGATATCATTGTTAGTTAAAGAAAATGTTTATTTTCACTATGAGCTTTGATTATTTTGATTTCTTTCTGGTATAGCTTGGCTTGTTATATTAAAGATTATGAATGAAATCATTAGTAATATAGTAGACATGTTAGTAGTATTTATCTCTCTTTATTAGCATATAATTTCCTTTGTTAACCAAACATTGATCAAAGGCTCGTAAGGGGCTATGCGTAACCCCCCAATGGTTCAATTTCCATAGTAAAATGACCATCATGTTTATTTTTTAAATGTTTTACCATACTAAAGTTCATCGATTTCCTTGATGCCAAGAGATAAGGACTAATTGCTTTGTTGAGTCTATGTTATCATAGGGAACTACAGGATTGACAAATATCGATAAGATATCGATTAATATCAAGAATTTTAAAATATTCTAAAGAACAACTATATCAATATGCATTACTATAATTGATTGAGATAAATCCAAATTATATCAAGGTTCACAAAAGCTATGATGAAGATCAATAGCATCAAATAAAATGAAGCTAAACCTCATCATGGAATGGAGATATCAATCCACACTACCAATGTGACATAGATCGACATCGAAGAACATTGCCAGTGGGGTATAGTTTGAGACCACCTTAGAATTGCATGAATCCTTATTGATTCCCTTGAAAAATATCAATATGTCTAATTTATGACTTTTGCTTATACTTATGATGTAAGCTCTTCTAGTATAAAAGGGAGCACACTACATCCAATTGGAGGGAATCAATACCTAGGAGAACCGACATCAAGTTGAAATCAATTTCTCAATTTCCCTTGAACAATTATTAAGTGAGGATCCATTAAGCCTTGTGGAAACTATAGATCATTAGAGTCCATTGGTAGGTTGTTGAGGTTACTGCACCATGCAAACAAGAAGGTAGAATCTCATATTAGGTGATACCTCCCTTGCAATCTTCACAATCTATGTTTGTACCTTATGATTTCAATTTGATTTAATCATCAATTTTCACNCATAAATATTCATCCTAACTTGTAATCTTAAGTTCAAGAGTGAAAATTGATGATTAAATCAAATTGAAATCATAAGGTACAAACATAGATTGTGAAGATTGCAAGGGAGGTATCACCTAATATGAGATTCTACCTTCTTGTTTGCATGGTGCAGTAACCTCAACAACCTACCAATGGACTCTAATGATCTATAGTTTCCACAAGGCTTAATGGATCCTCACTTAATAATTGTTCAAGGGAAATTGAGAAATTGATTTCAACTTGATGTCGGTTCTCCTAGGTATTGATTCCCTCCAATTGGATGTAGTGTGCTCCCTTTNACATGTACATCCTTCATCATGAAGATGTGATTGTTATTCTTGAGAGAAATCTCATGGAAGCTGATGAGGATGTGTAGGAAGAATAGATGAGGTATCTTTATGTGATCTAAACTTTTGTAGGTTGATCATGAACAGAGCTAGAAGAGAAACTCCATTGTGTGACAATCGAGCTGGATGTGGCCCAATGAAAGCTCTTTTAGGTAAAAAGGAGTCACAAGGAGTTTGAATCCAATGCTAAGGAATAATGGTAAGCACTCCTATGAGATTAAAGACTGATGCATGAATAGATCTAGTAGCTCTAAGCAAGGGTAATGAACATGGAAGTACAAATTTAGAGATTTCATATGTCTGCACCTAGCTCTTCAAGCTTCTTTTCATACTAAGAAGATACATCAGGGAGCTTCTTCTCTCAGCCACTAGCCTTGGAACTTCTTAATGATATGACTTATATTCTATTTTAATATAGTCATGATATTTACATCTATCCAATTATATTGTTCCACATTGATCATGTTATGTTTCTAGTTGCAATCTTGTATTTTGGTCATTAAAGCTATTGGACTAGCTTAACTTAGTTATGAGGGAATGATAAGTCATCTAGTAGTATTTTGTAAGCCAATTATAAGCCCTAGATTTAGGATGTGTTTCATGCATCCTATTTTTTGTGATTTTCATGCACATGGTTAAGGTTTCTATGTTCTAGGTTTACATCCGAGCCTTTTATTTTACACTTTTAGAATTTATGCATGTTTTAAGCTTCCCAAGATGTTTCTAGCTTCATTCAAAGACCTTTAGAAGCTTCCAACATGTTCCATGGCATCCCTACTTTTATTTAGAAAATGTAGGTAAAGTGTGTTGGGATAGAAATGCGTTGACTATCATACATTAATGCACTCCCTACATCAACATAAGGACACTAACACACCTTCCTTAGCACTCTAGTTTGGCTCTTTTTCCTCTTTGCCCACTCTAATGTATCTTTGGGATGTCTCAACTATGGTAATGAATCTTTGTTGATTCTTAGACATTAGTGAATGCTTGCTATTATGTTGTGAAAACTATAAATACTCAAGATGAGCTCTCATATCGAAAAACTTAATTTCAAGAATTTTTATTTATTTTTTGACATCTAGTTTTCTATGAAGATCAATTTCTCTCTTGGGTAAGTGATTCCTTTTCTATTTTATGTGTATTTTAAGTCATTGCTTTCACAAGTATGGCTAGACTTTATTAGAGTACTACCATGCTTATGTAGCTTGGAATCATTTGACCGATGAGAGTACAATGTTTGCGTAGTAAATAAATCATATAGTTTTTTCTCATTTATACCATTGATGTCTTAAACATTAAAATTGTAAAAAAATTATAAAATATTAAAGCCATAAAAATATTTGTTCAATTCTCAATTTCATAAGCTATGCTAATTCACCCTTAATCAAGGAGGTCATAGCTATATGGCATGATGTTGGACCATCGAGGTTGTGACTAAGAGCCATTTTATTTACATTTTGTATGTGGTGTTGCACCTATCCTTAAGAGGAATCACAACATGATAATCACACCTATCCCCAAAGAGGGATTGTAATTCATTTGTGTTTATTATTTATTTCTTGTAAATACAAAATCCATGAAAATTATAAAGCATAAAATTATAAATATTTTCTATATCCTTCACCACAGCAACATAGGTTTCTCACTATATCATATGTATTATAATCTCTTTTATGTTTATTAAATATAACAATATACACAAGTGTTCATAGCAATTCACTCAACATCATCCTGGAAGCTTACAACCTAATTGCACTACGATTTGTATGATAAATTCCATAGGTCCAAAACTGGTAGGACCCCCATCAAATTAATATGAATAATATTTCTAAGTTTAAGGAAGGTTATAATTTTGATCCACAACATTATCTACAAGCATTCAAAAATTCCTGTGCCTTATATAATATAGAAAATAAGTGATATAAGTTAAAGTTTCTTCCAAGGGCACACATCAAAGGATTTGAAAGTTGGTATATATCATTATAGTGAGATTCAATTCATTGGTGGTTCATGATTGATGAGTCACGATATCAAACCCTCAATATTGGACACGTGATATCAGAGATGCCAAAGCGATATCAGACATGTGATATTAGAACTTGTCTCATTGTCTATAAATAAGAGATAGGGGCACTTGGTTTCGGAGTAAGTTTTTTAGTCCCTTAGCCGAACTCTTGCAGTTTTCCCTTTCCAGAGTTAGAATTATTTTTGAGTGTCCATAGTAGGAGTCATAGAGTGAACGGATCTCTATTCAAGCATTTTGTACCTGAGCACACCTTGTGATCAGAAATAAAGACAAACTTTATGATAAACCTTGCAACATTCAAAATAGCTTAATTATTGCATTTCATGTTATTTACTATTATTTGATGCTTTCAATAGTTAATTGATGTTACTTCTAATAAATTCTTAATTATTACTTATTGATGAATTAGCATACTCAATACGACCACTTTGAGCATATGTGGAACACTTGCTAACCTAGTAACGACTAGCATTTGGTAACCCTAGCAGTGTTACACTAGTTTAGGATGTGTCCAACAAGTGCAAACTGATGCTGGTGTTAGGACTAGTTAAAGCATAGTTAATTAGTTAAATCAAATTAGTTACTCAATTATTTCATTTCTCCATTTTAAGCACCAGGAACATAAAACATAAAAAGCATAAAAAATTATATACCTCAAGTTTACTTAACCATACAATTGTGCCTTACAAGTAAGCTTGGGAAGACAATGATCACATAACCCATCCTTGTTCTGTGTAAGTGCATAAGCACTTAATCCTTGGAGTTCAATTGGATTGTGCATGAATGCTCGTATTCATATGGTTGGGCATAGGGATACCTTGTTGCTCATCATTGGAACCATTGCTAAGGATTTTGTTGTTTGTGTGTTGATTAGAACTTAGGAAATCCTTCCATCGTTGGAACAAACCCTTAAGGGTTAGTTATCCTACAATCATCAAAAAAGAGAGTATTGCACACAGAATAATCAATCATGTCTACTTCTTATTATGAGAGTGTTTCACCACCTAGGTCTAACACCAGGAACAATTGAAGGTAGAGTGTACATGATAGTCTGCCAGTACCCCAATAGTTTAGGTTGGTATACGCTCATCTTGATGAGTATATACCAAAATTTACCTTTATCCTTCACCAAGATGAACAACTGTGTTGGCATGATTTAGAAGGTAACCTAATGTTACCTCTCGATCACTCAATCCCAAGCATGCTTCTTTGTCCTCTCACACGAATTAGTATGCATCACTTACAATTGAAGTACATTATGCATAAGCAAGATTCGAGGGATTATCAACCCATAGAGGCACAACACCAAAGGGACCTACAATAGAAGAGACATTACAAATCTATGAAGGGAAAGTGATCTCAAGATGTCTCGTATGTCCTAAGTGAAAATGAGGGCTATGAACCTACCTTAGGAGGTTTTCCCCAAAACGATGTTCCTCCTGTTGACTTTGGTCAAGGATTTGTGTATCAAAATCTTCACTTAGCTATTTATAACCTAGGTTCTAATATCAATGGACACAAAGGGTCTAGAAAAGGAACATGAAAATGTGACATTGATAGACATTCCGATCGTAACCCTGACCAAGGCTGAGACCACCAAAGAGAAAGTGATAGATGCCATCATGGTGCCAGTCCTCATTCCTCTTCACCTTCATCATCTCCTTCCCCCTCTTATTTAGGATCTGAATGCAGTCACAAAGGGAAAGATCATGAGGACAATGGTAAGCAAAACAGGGATCATACATAAAATAGCTAAGAAAGGGGATGAGGGCATTCCAGAGAAATACATTATGAAAGGAGGGAGAGTAGGGAACAACATAGGAATCATAGACGCCATAGAAAATACGATCATGATGAACCCCTACTCGTCACTTGAAGTATGTTAGATATAATAGAGGTCGTTAGGATTCCAACAAGGCACCAGAAAGATAGTAGGATCAAAAGATTAGACATGAACAACATCCAATGATCTGAAGGGGCATATAATGCTGATCCTCAAAACCATTTACAAGAATTTCATGATGCATGTGCCTTGAAAAATATAGAAAATGAGTGGAAAAAACTAAAGTTGTTTCCATGGACACTGATAAAGGAAGCAGAATGCTGGTACCAATCCTTAGAACTGGAATCCATTTGTTGATGGAGTACCATGTTAGAGTTATTCAACGATAAGTATTAAACATACTCCCAAGTGTCCAACTTGCGTAGGCAAATCCAAGGATGGAAACAAGGAGGATACGAACCATTGGATGCTACAATGGGCCAATATTATGCATTATTAAATCATTGCCCTGGCCATGGTTACTTGAAAAGGGAAAAACTACACCATCTTGTGGATGGGCTTAGGTATGAAATGTGAAGAACCCTTGGGACTTATGCCCAAGGAAGGTTATCTAAGCTTAGAGCCCATCAAATACAAAGATTGTTGGAGCAAGTTGCCAATAAGGAAGGTGAGTTAAGAAAAAGAGAAAGTGTGAAGGAATACAATAGAGATCCTTTCCTTTAAAAGAAGGAAATTAGATGTTGCAAAGATGAAGAAGAGTCACCACTGTTGACACATTTGGCCATTCCATTGAACAGTTAAAATATTTTATTCAAAATTGGAAGAATCTATGGTTGTAAGTAAAGTACAACCTTAGTGTTGAAGGTTGATGGGTGTTTTTGTTTAGAAGATTGATTCACTGGTAAAAATTTGATGTTGAAGCCTTTTGGGTACAAGATGAAAGTGCCAGATTATTCCCTTGTCAAAGATCAGAGGATAGTAAAATTAGTAAGGAAGGGAGTATATTATTTATGTAAAAGAACAAAGTTGCAGATTCCGGTTGATTAAATTCGGTTGTATCCTTAAAAGACAACATGTGAAAAAAACAGGAATTAATCAAAAATCAGCAACGCCTCGAGTGTTTAAAAATTATGCAGAATCAGTGAAGGGAAAAGAAGACTACAGTGGTACTGGGCAATACATGGCCACCATAAAACCACGGCCAGGCCAACAAACATCGCCGCAGCCGTCTCTCCACACCGCCGCAGCCGTTGATGTTGCTGATTTGCTATTTCAAAAACAAGAATAAAACGTTGGAGGCGTTCTCAAGGTGCACTGAAACCCCACAAACTGCCACGTGACATTCAGCCTGCACATGAAACAAAAATGCAGGATATGTTGTTACGATTTCGGTGGTGCGGCTGCAATGATTCCGAAGGTTTCTATATGTGGTTTCAGCAGAATACAGATCCATAAAACGTTAGCCCTTGGTTCTACAATCAATGGCAATGGCGGTAAAGATTCAAGGGAAAATTTTCAAGCAAAAACGCAGGAAGCCCTAAATCAAATTTTGGGGCAAAACAGAAACATTTCTGGCAATTGAAACCCTCTATTTGGGCACGTTGTTTTTCAAAAAAAAAACCCCTTTCTTCTCCAGCACACGACGGCAGAGTCAGATTGCAGTTGCAAGGCCTTCCCACGATGATCGTCGGTTACAATTTTGCAGGGCCTTATTGCGCGGGGATAGTTTGAATCGGTGGCTTCGGATGACGCTGCATACGAATCTTGCTTCAAACATGTGTCGGTTCTTGCAGTTTCTGGGCAGAAATAAGAGAAAGACCGTTGCCCTGGAACTGTGATGAAACCTCCACGCGATTTACAGGGAAGACAAGAAGAATCGTTTCG